>JALIZH010025899.1:0-18929 GCA_030522465.1 Rhipicephalus appendiculatus | reverse complement strand
GGTGAGAGATTTCTCCTGTGCGTTGTTGAACAATAAAAATTCGCAGCGTGCGCGTTAGCTAAAAGCGGACTGCGGGTCTCTGTGTCCAGTCGAAGTCTTCGGTCTCTCATTGCCCATTAGCAGCGATTGGCATGTTCCAGTAGGAAACACCGCTCCATCACTGCGTGCTTTGCACCTCCCCGGTTTTCTCTCCTGCGCAACGCTGCGATGAGCGCCAGCGTCAACGCCGCCGCCAGTGTAAGCGTTAGCGCCCGCTGCTTCGCACCTACACATGGTTCCCTTTAGCGGGAGATGGAGTAATTTTTTCTTCGCAGTGAATGTATCGATCAGGCCCCTGTCGACAAATTTCTGCAGCTACCGTACGTTATTCTGCACTGACTCCAGGATCGGAGGCCTTGTAAGCTATCTGTACCGCACATCGGCACCTTTCGCCAACCGTAGAAGACCTGCGATGACGCCATCATGTGGCCTCACTATGACGTCATGAATTTCGGCTTGTTATGACGACATAATGGTGTCAGAAGTGACGTCATCACTTGATGATGATTTTTTATAGCGGAGCTGTTAAGCCTTTTGTTATGCCACGTAGCGCGACCTGAAAACTATCATCATCATGAACTGATAGGCACTCCCTCCGTCCACTTAATCAACTTGTTCTTCATGTTCTGCTTCGCGGCAAGAACACGTGCGGATGTTTCCGTCGTGGGATGTATATAACTCTCATGGGCGGGCGAACGAGTAGACAAAGAAAGAAAGAAAGAAAGAAAGAAAGAAAGAAAGAAAGAAAGAAAGAAAGAAAGAAAGAAAGAAAGAAAGGAAGGAAGGAAGGAAGAAAGAAAGAAAGAAAGAAAAAAAGAAAGAAAAAGCTAGATAGAAAGACAGGGACACAGAGATGTAGAGAGAAATAAAGGAAGATAGAGGGGGTAAAGACAGAAAGTGAGAGAACGAGTATATATAGAGAGAGGAATATAAAGAACGAGAGATATAGCAAGAAAAAAAAGGGAAACATTACATAAAAAGGTAGAAAGACCGAGAACGATAGAGACATAGAGAGAAAGAGAGAGAAAGCAACAGACACGAAAAAAGAGATAGAAAAAACAGAGAGCAGGTACAATCTTCGAGTGTCTAGTATTGCATGGGGTGCGATTAGATAAGTGAGGGAGATGAAAAGGAAGAGGGCATCATAACCAGCTTCACTGCTTCCTCAGCCTTCGCACCATTAACGCGCAGCTGCCAAAGAAAAAAATGCCCCCCACCTCCCCGAAGGGAAATCGTGAGGAAATGCGAATGCGCCAACACCGACTTCATCGCCTTGAGAGGCGCCCAGCCAGCGAACGGTCGAGAGTGATGTTGAATTCCAATGGCGGAGTCGGAGCAAGTTTTTCTGCTCCTTTTGGAGCAAGTGTGTTCCAATGGCAGAGTGAGAGCGGGAGTCGAGCGTTCCAATGGGAGAGTCGGAGTGGATTCAGAGCGGGAGTCACTCCGTGGAGCAGCAAATGTTGCTCTGCCAAAATAGGCGGAGTGGACCGGAACTCTGCGTGACGCATTTCCTTTAATGATCGGGGGCGCCGCGGTGCCGCGGGCTGCGACTCGCCAGTTGTTCTGGTAATGGCCGACGGCATGGACGGCTCGGTTAGCTCGACAGAGCGCTCGGCATTGCTTCTGCTACTCGACAGCGACAATTCCGAGTCGGAAAGCTCAAGTTCCGACTCGAGTGATTCCTCGGACACTGACAGC
Organism: Rhipicephalus appendiculatus; assembly: GCA_030522465.1. Taxonomy (NCBI): domain Eukaryota; kingdom Metazoa; phylum Arthropoda; class Arachnida; order Ixodida; family Ixodidae; genus Rhipicephalus; species Rhipicephalus appendiculatus. The sequence goes on along the minus strand of JALIZH010025899.1, from coordinate 17,192 downwards.
GACGCTGAAGCTTGTGCTTACGAGCGGGAATTCGACAGGATGTTCTGCATTCCCGCGAAGAGGCCCAAAGTCGTCGGTTTTGTCGAGGAGCTGTTGCACGCTGGGTGTGATCTCCATTTGTGAATAGCGCCGAACAGCTGAACAGGCAAGCGAACTGTGCGGTGATGCTGGCGGTTCTGGGTAGTGGTAGTGGTTGGTAAAGAAAAATGAAGACACTAATTTCTTAAGCCCCTTGAGGGAGCACGGCGCAGCGTCTTCGGGGAATTTGGAATGGGAGAAAGGAAGGAGAAAGGTAGAATGGGCGCTCAAAGCAGACGAAGGCAGCATCTCGGGCAAGGACGCGTCGGACGCGACCAGAGGCAAGGAACCGGTCCGTGGGAGGCCGGTTGTTAACGCTGGCAGAGTAGCCCGCGGTTCAGGGAGCAGACAGCGGAAGAGGCCACGCGCAAGGTATCCTGGGTAACTCGGCAGCTTCCGCCTTGCTCCAGCTACGCAGGTTGTGTTCCAATCGCGGATTTGGAGGATTTGCTCTACGCCAGAGTCTAGTGCTCGCTCGCGGAGTCCGTCGGCTGCTCCGACTCCGCCATTGGAATTCAACATGAGGCGCGAGCGGACGGGAGAGTGGGGCGCAGGGAGGAGAGAGAGCGAACGGCGAGAGAAGGAGCGGCGAAGCACTGCACCTACCCTCTCCTACACTCTCTCGCACCACATGCTCCGTTTGCTAGGGGCGACGATAAGCGCGCGCGCCCGCAGCTGTTGCCTATGGAAGAGGGAGTGAGAGCGGAGAGATAACACCTGCCGGCGCGCGGACACCTCCTCCACCTATCCTCCTGCTCCTCCTCCGCGGACAACGCCGGACAACGCGGGACAACGCGGGACAACGCCGCCTGACATAGCTCGACTAAGAAATGCATTCGCATTTAAAAAATTGTTTTTGCATCACTCATTTTCATGCCGCCGATACCGGCGGCGGTCAATATTCGCGTTTGATGAAGTATCTAAGGCTTTCGTCGTGACCAATATTTCTAGACACTTGGACAACAGCTGAGTTCGTAACTCTCTTCTATTTATCCACATACTACACCTGAATACAACAGTACTAGGTTGAGCTGGAGAGCTGTACTACAAATCGTCTTTATTGTAACCCAAGAGCTTTACTTGGCTAGTCGTGCGACCCCACTGCCGACAGAAAGCCTTTGGCAGAAAAGCGAAACATAAATGTCATCTTCCAAGCCATGTACGTGGTTGTTTGGGAGGAGAGCACTCGAATTTCGAGCGCTGGCAGGCCACTGACCAGATAGCACCCAAGTCCCCGACAATGCCAAAAGCAGAGCAAGCTCGGCGATCTGCAGCAAGGCAAAGTTATGGCCTCGGATGACCCACAAACTTTTTAATCGGTGAACGACTAAGGTTCCACCCGCTTTGCCACTGATCACGGTGGGTGGATCCGTGGCGTAGTTGATAGAGCACCCGCCTCCGGAGGGCGAGGGCGCGGGTTAAAACGCAGTCACCGGAGTGAAAACTTATTCTGTTGTTTCTTCGCAGAGGAAATGATCTTGTTTAAATATAGATGGACGGACAGTTCTCTGTTCCAGACAGCGTAGAAACGCTTACGTATATTTCAAAAACCGGCCTAAATTGTGAAGCACCAGTGGAATCTCAGGCATTCATCGCTTTTCGCGAAACTTTTTCACCGCACAAACATTTGTTAGATATCAGCTTAGTGAAGCACTTAGCGGCAGTTCCTTTGTAAGTTTTTTGCAACTCCAATGAGCACTGTTATAAAAAGGTTCGTATTCAATAATTCGATAAGGCTCGGGTTTCTTATAGCTACAAGAAGTATTTAAAGCGCGTGCTTTAAATGCCGCATCAAACGAGAAATATGACTGTCGGCGTCCCGCGTTGGTGACGTCGGGGAAGAGTGCTGCGAAAGATCATCATCACGAAATGGCGTAGCCATTTGACGTCACGATGACGTCAGAGATCACCAAAATTTGTGATGTCGTTATGGCATCACGGTGACGTCAGGGTGAGGTCATGTGACGTAACGTCACACGATAAGGTCTTCACATGACCGTAGCTTGGTCTAAAGTGCTCCGATCACGGAGCCAACGATAAACGAGGTGAGGTGCCTACGATTTTTGAGGCAGTGCAGAACTACGTTAGAGGCAGAAAGCTTTCGGATGGTGGCGGGGCAGGATTAATACGTCGACTCAGAAGAAAAGGAAGATGTCTTTCGCCCTGGAGTAGTACTAAGGGAATGTGCATGGGACCCTGATAGTTACTTCCCATATTATAACTATGTTAGGGAGCTTGGGGTCTTTCGTGGTTTGAATGTCTCTCGTCACTCGTCTCAGCCCCCACGCGCCGGCCACTCTCTCTCCTTCTCTGGTTCTTGTTTGCCTCACCGTCCGGTCTAACAAAGGGGCAATAGGAGTACGGTCATCATGCCGTTCACAGAAACATCACGCAGGTGTCCCAGTCACCGATCCTTTCTACCGTGGGTAGGCAGGTGTTAGCCAGAAACTCCGCGCCGACTCGGGCGAAGGAGATTCTAAACATACTTCCTGCCGAATCAGAGTAGTTCATTGACCCTTTGCCTGTAATTGGGGCATGAGTTGAGCAGACTACTGGACATTGGGTCCCCGAGGCAAGCGTATCGGGCAGGGGCGGTTTCGTCCATCGTGTCCCGGAAGAACTTCAATGAGTCGGCCAACCTTGCACCTTTGTCGTGCACGAAACTCGTCATGTAGCAACACCCGGGTCCTCGCACTCAGGCCACATGCTGCTGCCTCAGTGGCGGGGTCATGCGATGTCAAAGCGCACTAGCATTCAGCTCACCAGCGTTTCCTTAGGTCATAATTTCTGGCGATACTTCCACTGACAAGCTGGTTCGTTAGCGGTGTTTGTTCGTTGTTTTCCGTGAATTGGCGGGGAGGCTGGGCGTCTTCGCGCAGCTGCCTCATTAGTCTATAAAGACCGTGTCTGAAACATTCGAAGGAAGGATTGCATCGCAGCGGCCGTCAACGAAGCTTAATGATGAATGAATGAAATCTTGTTTATAGAATCTTGCTGTTATTCCCAGAAGGCTCGATCCTCTTTGAAAATGCTGGGCACCGGCTCCTCTACGCTGGTGCGTAGGACGCCCACCATAGACCGACACACTGTTGAGGCCGCCTTCGCAATCGGGCCTTGTAGCGTCCCCCCCCCAATGTTAAGACTGAATATTCTCGATTTCAGCACTAATCACGATGCCCCGATTGGTGTCTGCTCTTTTGAGTATTTCTAAGTCATTGCGGTCGTTGTGGGTTGGTAATGGTGTCCCACCCACCAGCTGTAGATCAGTTACTTCGGCGAGATCAGCCACGCCGTTCGGTAGCACTAGTGTGTCGGAAGAGATCTCGATCTCTAGCGCATCGATGCAATGTTCTTTGCGGATGTTGCCGTGCAGGCAACAAAGCATGACCCGCTTCAGCACAGTTCGGTGACACTGCACGAGCACGTCCTTTTGGCCGCAGCGCTTCTTCAATGTATCTAAAGCACAATCGTCATTCTGCTCAGTCCCGTGTAAGTCATTCGCATCTGCTGTCACCCTGCCCGTCGGCGCCGCACTCCGGTACAAAGCACGCTTGGTGTCTGAAAAAGCCTCATTTTCATGGAGGGTATCCCCAAAACGGTCGCCGCTGGGAGCTTAAGAGGCCATGCGTTACTGGTGGAGGGTAAAGCCGTTGCGCTTCCATCGTCCGTACCTCCACAGGACACGCTCTTTCGTTGCAAGCGCCCACTCAGGTTCACATACCTATGCTGAGCTCTTGGTATTTCCACACGCTTCCGTACTGCTCGCCGAAGTCGTCGTCGCCTACGTGAGCTCTTTTGAGCGCCTCTGGCTGCTTCAGTTCTTTAGCGATGGCCTCCAACTCATCTGTTACTGTCCCGAGGCGGTCACCTTCGGCTCCATGTCATTTCTGGTATTCAGTAGCATGGGCTTCTCGCCCAGCTTCCTAGCTCGACCCGAACACGGTCTTCTTTGTTTGGAGACGCTCCATCTTTGTTCAGTCCCGTTGTATCGGTTGTCGCTGAACTTGTAACAAGAAAGAATCCCGGGTTTCGGCACCAAAAATTCTAATGCCGTCAGTAGCCGTCATGGCTACTGGCGGCGCTTACTGACGCTCCCACGTGGAAATGCACATGTATACCCCGTAATGTGGACGGGGGGTGACTGCCGTGGTAGCCATGCGTTATTTGATGGTCGCAGGTTCAATCCCTGCCCCCGGCAAGTTATCATTTCGTCCAATTTTCTTTCTTCACATTTACAGTACATTGAGTACTAATAAAGATCCCCTATACATTCCTTGGCATTATTGCCTGTTAGTTCTCATTAATATTGTGTCTAACAAAGAAATACGAGCCCTTAATATTTCCACTTCTATCCTTAATAAAAATGTTCGTTATCAATAATTTGGTGGCACTGAGGTTTCTCATCGCATCGCTACAAGAAGTTTATCTTGCATATTAACAATTGAGTTAGGGAGCTGAGTATCTTTTGTACTTCTTTGTACGAATACCTCTCGTCACTCGTCTCAGCCGCAGAGTGCCCCCCACGCCACCCGCTCTCTTTTCCTCTCTCGTTCTTGTTAGCCGCACCGTCCAGCCCAGCAAAGGGACCGTGCGAGCACAATGATAATCCCGTTCACAGAAACACCACGCAGGTGTTCGAATCACCCTACGTTTCCCGTTGCAAGGAAGGTGTCGGCCAAAGACTGCGTGATAATGCGGGCGAAAAGGAAGATCTTTAATAGCTAATGGTCTCAATATAGTAACTACGACGTAACCAATTTCAGGACCCCGAGCACATGCGTACGTTGCTATTAAAATAATTCCTCAAGAGTGCAGTGCCTCCAGTGGGGTGGAATTGTTGCGATATTCAATGACTCAGCAGTATACCTGCAGTTAAAGAATGTGCGAATAGCCCACATTTTATTCCTTATATCGACGGAATTACGGCATAGTAAGCTTATGAGGGCGAATTGTGCTGTAGTGTTGAAGAAAAAGGAGCCATCTACGTACAGCCTCGTCCGCCGCGGTGGTATAGCGGTTAGGGTGCTCGGCTGCTGACCCGAAGGTCGCGGGTTCGATCCCGGCCGCGGCGGTCGCATTTCGATGGAGGCGAAATGGTAGAGGCCCGTGTACTGTGCGATGTCAGTGCACGTTAAAGAACACCAGATGGTCGAAATTTCCGGAGTCCTCCACTACGGCGTCTCTCATAATCATATGGTGGTTTTGGGACGTTAAACCCCAGATATTATTATTATTACGTACAGCCTCGCCCACCCCCTCTGCAACAAAATTTTGTCGCAGCACAGTAGCCCAAATGTGCACCTGTCGAAACGTACGCCATAACGAACAGTTATTCACAAATATGGCTTAGATTGGTGCAATGAGGAAGCGTACGTAGGAAATGTTTTCATGGAAGTTCACTCGCCAAGACTCTCCGCGTGACTTAACGCACGGGGGGTGCGGTGGAAGAGAGGGAAATCACTTGACCTCAACGGTGCGTCACTACTTGACAACCAAGAAAACAGTCGACGCTAGAGTCCACCGTTCACTTGCCGCAGCATCACATACTGCGATTGCACAATTGCCGCGTAGGTCCTGCAACTATTGTAAATCGATTAAACAAAAATTGGGGGACCCTTAAGCTTCGCCTTTAAGAGTGGAACGCGATAGCGATATCCCGTCCCTACTGCGTACTTCAATCACTTAGCATACTATGTAATGGGTAGTATGGTTTAAACCAGGAGAAATCATGCGCGGCAAATGTGGGAAATGTTTTCGAACTTGCTATGCACCCACTACGTGGTGTTAAGGGAATACGCGCAGTAAGGTGTGTGCCGTTTGTAATGGGTGGCTGGCTTTAAACTATGGAATCGTTATGATAGTCACATATTCTGACGCCCGATGGCAATTTACGCTTGTACCACGCAATATTCCTGGGATATTACATGTTATATTGCGACGCCTATATAAAGGACGCTTGCGTTTGCGAAGCATGGAAGTTATTTTCACTGCATTTCCAAGCAGAGGAAGTTATTTTCACAGTATATCCAAGCAGAGGCATGGCTGTATTTCTGCGAAACGAGCTCTTTAACGCTATCGCGTTAAAAAGGTTGAATCTCATATTAAATGCGAAGCATTTCTTTGCGTACTGCAGGCACTTTTAGCGTTTCTATCTACGTATCTATTTATCTATCTATCTATCTATCTATCTATCTATCTATCTATCTATCTATCTATCTATCTATCTATCTATCTATCTATCTATCTATCTATCTATCTATCTAGCCGCCTACGTGTGGGTGATCTCGTGATTACCTCTGTAACTTGGGGTAGACCAAAATTAGTATGTGAGAATAAGATGCTTTGACGAATATGACTCGCTGGTTACGACATGATTAATGTGACAATCCCGTCGCGTACGTCGTCAAACCCTTTCGGGCAAACCCTGTGGCACATACCACGGGCGGGTATGTGCCACAAGTATGCGGGTATGTGCCACAGGTGATTGACAGTTTAGACTACCCAGGAACGGCGAGAACAAACATTGGTACTTTTAACGCGAGAGCGTTAAAAGTTGACGTCATCAGCAGCGTTGACCGGACGAATGCAAATAATAAATGTAAGGGTCCCAACAGGAGTCAAACTCAACATTCTGCGTGGCAATCAAGCATTCTACCACAGAGCCACGCCAGGTCTCGGAACTGCTTTTCGAATAGACCCTGATGTTCGTGAAACGTCAATTGTTGTTGCAGTGCTGGCTATCCAATTTTATAAACAATACATATGTACTCCGATGATACAGCCGTCACGCCGGGTTAACATGAATTATAGTAAAGCGCCATCCACTGAAGTTGATATATGTTGCAGTGTCCAGGGCTACCATCCTCGCGAGCACAAGCGCTGTATATCAGTTTACCGCTTCTGGTGTTGCTAATGTCCATGTTGCTGTTGGCATCGTTACGCAACTGTAAACAACTTGTTATGCAAAACATATGCGACTGTGGAACATCCCTATTGAAAATCCTTGGTTGGTGGATACTGGAATCGTTGCTGGATATGGTGGAAACAATAGTGGATGTGGTGTAAATAATAGTGGATAAGCTGGAAGCTTTGGTAGTCATAATGGCTGATGATGGCGAGAGTGGAAAAAAATGGTGGCAGATGGTGGCGGTGGTGGCGAGCCAATGGTGGTGACAGTGGAAAATGCTGGCTGATGGTGGCGATGCAAAATATGTTTTGGTGGATGGCTTGGTGAACAAGCTGGATGACGGTGGCATAGTGGAAACACGGTGGATGATGGTGGCATGATGGAAATGCACGTGGCACAGTACGTGAAATCACTGTTATTTTCAACGTTTCCCCCCTCGAATGTGTAGACAAATGTGATTGCAGTCCCAATAAGCTAGCGCCGATCATTATGCTTTCTAGCACACTTTTTTTTTATTCATGCGGTGTCAATACCGTCACAATATTTGTGGAGCGCAGAATAATCCGTGAATGTTTACATGTTTATCGCGTACCTATATCAGTTTGACAACCGTGATATGGTGTTGTATTGTGATGTTTACGTGCCTACAGGTATCGGTGTCAACAGCGACGGTAAATGTGTTACATCGCCGCGCAATTGTAGAAGTAAATTACACTTTTCAAAATACAACGGGTTGACCAGAAAACAGCCGCCACTTGATATCGCCACGCTAGAAACGCCGCTTTGGAAATTCTTGCACTCATTAGCTCAGCTGCACTTTAAGGTAACAGCGAAAATGCGTGCGAAGCTAAAATGCACAATCTTTTACGTTCGGCATGCGTTGATATAAGCCGCACCAAGTATGACTTCCACCATCCTATTCTACCACCATGATTTCCACCAAAGTTTAGGCCTAGCGTACCGACTGAGTCCGTCTACGTGTCATCGGCGCTTCTAGGTTTCAGGATACACGATTCCGACGAGTAGGAATGACTTTCCAGCTCATCTGTGACATCGGTTAACCTAAATGAAGCGTTTTTTCTTGTGTAAGGCGTCCGCACAAGAAGCGATGAACATAGATGCGACGCGCTTCCAGCAAACGCCTCCGATCACCGATAGCCGCTGGTCACATTCGCCGGCACTTCTCTGGCTCGTATGCGAGAACACATATTTGTGAATTCGTACGCCTTACTGAACTAACATGATGACATATATTTCCCGCGCACTGCATTCTTTTTTGGCCTAGCGGTTATGTAGTTGTACTTAACGATAGCTACACAGATCAGTGCGCTGGCACGGCCGCGCTCGTTGCGCGAAAATACATCTCAGTATTCAATCAACTGTACACGCGTATTTATCGAACGAGCTTAGAGTCGACACGAAGCCTCTGCACATGATTCCCTTTCGAACGAGCGAGAAACGGATATATTAATCTAGGCAGTAACAGCTGGTTGATATGTTAATATATACTTTTTAGTTATGTTGTGAATTGTAACAGAAATTTAGTGCTGTTGCCATTATTGACATGTCATTCGTTACTGGCAACTGTTTTCTTATGTTTAATAAGTATGCAAATTTTAGTAGGAGGGGAAGATGGTGTCTCTCTCGAGTATGCGACATACAACGCTGAAGTTAAACGGTGTGGTAGTGTTGACTAGTCGTTCTGTGTCCCTCAAAACAAGTTTCAGCGTGGCGTAGTGGTAAAGTGCTTGGCTCAGGATCCGAAGGTGCCACGTTCGACTCCTCGTGGCGACAGGCATTTTTTTTTCAGGCGTTTTTTTTTTTTTTTTTTTTTTTGCTCTCCTGCTTTCTTCATTGTGTTCTATGCAATTATTTAGGTATGGCAGCTAGGGACGATGGACCTGACGGTTTAGAGCCGTTTTGCGCTCCGTTCGTTTCCAGCATCCATCACCGCCAGCATACACGGTATTCCAGCATTGCCACCGTATTCCAGCACCATAATCCACCATAATGATGGATGGTGGAATCCACCATTCCCATGGTGGACAGATTTTCAATAGGGATATGTCTGTGCGTACAACATTTGTACATATCTTTAGCGTAATTTCGTAACGTTTCGCTCAATAAAACATTACAACACAGTCACCTTCCCTCCGCATGCTTCGCATAACATCGATTCCCAAGGTACGTGGAATCTGTTTCGATGAAATAAATGGCGGACGTGGGTGTCGATTAATCGCTGTCGGGACCTTGTTTATCAATAATCATTCATGCATACTAATATTTCTAATAAATACTGATGTGCTTCTGCTGGTTGTTGAAGCTAGGTCGGTTTGCGGGTTCAAACCGAGCCACAGCTCGATAATTGTACACGTTCGAGGAGTAAATTCATGGTTGCCAAGACACAGGTGGTAGTCCTGGCTCGTAGCCTCGGGACTCGTCGCTACTGCAAGGGCTAATTTCGTGGCAACGGAGCAGTTCTTTCCACACTGTCAAACGTATCGTTTATGGCAGGCCTGATTGTGGACTGGCGTTGATGATGCTGGTCACTGTGGGCGCATTAGTCAAACGGCCAAATTTCGGCGCTATACGACGAATCTTCAGTGCTCCGAACGTACGGCAGCGTTCCATCACCTCGAACACAGATGTCAGGTTCTCTTTGGCTATTAGAACTGGTAAACATCTGCTAGGGCTTCGCGAAGATGCCCCATTGTATATTCTTCGGACATACTGACGTTGGCGATTCTACAAAGCTTAAGGATCTCTTCTATGTTCATGGTACATGTCTCTATGGGAAGCTGGGCCCTTTGGGACAGGGTCTGTTCCGTTCACTTCTTCATGGCTGTGTCTCCAAAGCACTTCATCAATTCCTCGACAAATATTTCCTACTTTGTGAGTGTATCCTCGTGACTGTTGCACCACAGGAGGGTAGCGTTAGTCATCGGGAGCCCGACCTGTGACAGCTGAGCGGCGGCGTCACAGCCGTAAAGTCTGCTCATCCTTTTGTTATGCTCCAACGACTCGTCAACGTCCTCAGCGGCAGTCCCGGCAGCGCAGAGTGGGTGCTTGTATGGTAGCGGGAGTTTCAGTTTTCCGGAGCGTACCTCATTTTGGGGGAGGTGGAAGTTCCTCCACGCGATGACTCCGACGAGGGTCATGTGAAAGCAAGTTCGTCGTTGGGTGCTTATAAGGCGTTTAAGGATATATTTACACTGTATTTACAGCACTCGAAGGCAGGCATACAAGATGGAGTCCACTCTGCTCGAGATATCCCTCAGCGTCGTCTTCTTCCCTATGGTGTTCATCTTTAGCACCCCGTGGCTATATACGCGGCACTGTCCATTACTACGTTACAGAGCTACTAAATGAGGTTTAAAGGAATTTTATTTACAGGGGGCTCGACAGCAAGTGCGTGCTGGTTCTGCATGTCGTTCTTAGCTTCTTCGCTTCACCGTTGTTGTTCTCAATGCTGTTGCTGCTGCTTCAGTGGAACGTATCCACTGGTATAATTCGCTTCATGACGACAATGATAGTTACGGCAGTAGAAGTATCATTCTATCAAAATATGACTGCAACGCAGCTGTGTCTACTTTTACACCTTAAGTGGTAGAGCACATATGTCGTTAATCGTGCGTTCACAGTAAACGCACGTAGTGTCAGAGAGAACGAAATAAGGGATCTGGACGTGGGACGTCTTGGAATATTGTACCAAAAAAACTGCACAGAGTGAATTCTGAATGAGCCGCGAAAGAATAAGAGAATGAATTCTTCCATCTCTTTTTTTTTTCTAGTTTCTGATTTGTCCTTGACAACATTTACAAGCTATTAGAGCATCCTCACTTGTTTAATACATTTCTTCAATAAACAGAGGGTTATGATTTGAATCTTTGTAGGTTCATTATTTGATGCCGTGCAGCGCGCTGAAAAACGTGAGCGAGAAGGTTAGAAATAAAATTCGCTTCTTTCTCTCGCTCATTTTTCACAGGTTACGACGACTTTTCTGCGCCTGGTGATGAATCCGAGGAGCAGCAAATTGATTCCATGAAAGAAGGCGAGCCAATGTCGACCAACAGACAGTCATCATGGCTATCGCGGTGGCACCGAATGCCCAGCGCCGAAGAAATTGCGGATACCTTCCACCGAATTGCAGAAACACTAAAGCAGGCATATCGCACTATTCGTAGTCGCATTGGAACAACAGCTCACTAAGTCATTCTAACACTTCTACCAAGAAATAAACAATATTTCGAGCGTTATGTGTGTCGTTTGAACTGCCCTTTCACCCGCCAGCGTCTAAAATATCGTTCATACCATGTTAACGAAATGACCATGACCGCATTGAGTCGTAGGTGTCTAGATAGACGGATACTGTCATGCGCCCTCATTATATTTGTATGCGAGTGGGTTACACTCGCAGCAAAAACTGCTACCACAGCTCTACACAGGCCGCGTAGAAACGTCTTTTTTTTTTTTTTTTTTGGGGGGGGGGGGGGGGGGTTTAGAGATATGAGGACTCCTCCGATAAGATTGAGCTCAAGCGGTGCGTAGTCGTGTTCCCTCCGGAGCTAACGTGAGCGCCAACGATAACACCAGAATTTGCCATTATCCATGTATAAAACACGACGTATTCCACCGGCCATCACTTTTCAAAGACCTACAATTTTGATCGGTGCTGTCGCTGGAATTTGAGCGTTACCTCTTTTGCTGGACACAAATTTTCTCAATATGCACTTCAATCGTTTACGGCTTCAGTTTCATGCGCCTCACCGTCATGACCACCTGACCACACTGTCAAAGTGGCTTTGGTTCACAAAAACATTTTCCACAGTTGAAATATACCTAGTCCGCAGTTCACTGAATTCAAAGCCAGTGGTATGCCTAAACCTGGCACCCACTACTTTCACTTACCCCTATCGCAAGTGAGCCTAGAAGCCGGCGAAGCAGAGCCAGCGGTAACGTTTTACCGAAACCAGTGATGTTCGGTATAAGGAGGTTATGTTAACTGCGTTGTTTTTCGTGTGTTCTTTGACGTTTAAGAACAGTCGCTGAGGTATAGGACTGACGTTTCGACGTGGTTCAGTTTATACGTTTTTCTACGTGTCTGCGTTCACCTCTGGCCATCCCGACACATGCTAGAAGTGTGCAGGGGATGTCACCTTGGTTTGCGTTTTAGTGGCGGTCACCTTCCACGGTGAACAATTCAATCGCACGCAAGAAACAAGTTACAAGAGCAGGTGACATCACGCAGTTCGGACATGTACCCACTGCTTTTAAGACGACTGCAGCATTCATAATAATAATAATAATAATAATAATAATAATAATAATAATAATAATAATAATAATAATCTTTATTGTCATCTTGAGTAGTACAACACAGATAACAGGCCTGTCAAAGCCAGACGGTGGCTTGGAGGACTAGGCCCGGCACATCGGCAAACGAGAGATGACATACATATTGAAAAGCTTGTCATGTAAAATAATCAGAGAAAGGAGACATGTAACTCTTTTATACTATATTTAAACAAAATAAGATACACAAATCAAACTAGCGGGAGCAATACTACCTAAGCAGCAGAATGTGAAGATAAGGATTGAGCAGGTTTAAACAGATTATACCGGTATGAAAGAAACTAAAAGAAAAATAATAATGCGATAAATGGCGCAGCCATTAAAGTGAATAATAATAATAATAATAATAATAATAATAATAATAATAATAATAATAATAATAATAATAATAATAATAATAATATTAATAATAATAATAATAATAATAATGTATATCCATGTATTGTTCAAATAAACGCCGTTGTTTCCGCACCCGTTCCCATTAGGGTGCCTCGATGTGCTCCTTCGGAAGCGGAGGCGCGCGCACATCGAGGCACCCTAGTTCCCATGGCTATGCTTCTTGTGATACAACCTTTCCTCGTTTCTCTCTCTGTATCTTCTAAGTTACTTTAATTGGGCCAAATACGCATTCACTTATATATTCTTGGTGTAGGTCTCGTACACTTGGGTCGAGGGCTGGGCTACTGGCATTTATAGTTTTTTTCGGCCCCAACATTGCTGTAACACATGTCATGGTGATCACCTTCTGGAGTGAATATCTTCAAGTGGCACTAAAGGAAAAAACGATTTTTCTTCTATCAGTACATAGGGATTTGACAATACCGATAGCACCGCTTTTACAGCGAGAAGACGCTCGGTCAGCGAGAAGACGCACAAAAATTAAATACAGCTGGCGACGCCGCCTGGAAGTTTCCGCATTAGCTAAAAGTAACGTCGTAGATACTGGCGGCGTCTGCTAGGTCCTCCGCAATCGTTTGACGATAGTAATGTTTTGCACTGTGTTCTGAAAGACACAACGTCTTAACATAGCATGTTTCAGGACATTTCGTTGAACTAATGTGGCCGAAAGACGCAAAAAGACTTTGGAATTCGGAACGTGACACTGACGTTCACTTCCTGAAGTTCCGGAGTGAAATTCAAACATGAACGTGTGAATTTCGTTTCCTCCTTTAATTATTAACCCATGATTGCGGTTACAGCAATGGAATAAATCACTTTAAAGAACAATTCATCTTTAAAAGTGGTTCAATGTCTCAGTTTAGTGTCCCGTATGTGAGAGGCACAACGAAAGTATTGGGCATCCACAGCCGAAGGAGGACCATATGGTCCTCCTTCGGCTGTGGATGCCCAATACAAATAGCCAGCTTATTTCTTTTGTAGAGAAACAAACAATATGGGGGGGACCTAAGGGATAGGCCTTGTTCACTGAGAGTAGATTTTGCTAGTGAATGCGTACTTTTTATTTTTGGCAGTGAATTCTCTTGGAAAAATATTTCCGTTATGAAACTTTTGTTCCACTTTTTTCACTTCACTTAAACGCATAGGTGCCTTGACCAGCAGAAAAACCACGCATCTCCACGAAGTGAATCATGACGAGTGGACGAAGCTCTTGGTATCGTATGGGTGAGTAACCATACTCTGCCCGAGCGTTGCCTCATATAATGTAAACTGAGTGGGGTAAAAGGACAAAGTTACACAAAGAGTCGAGGACAAAGCTCGGTCGTAAGGTCCATAATGTCTACGTTGAAGTCGCCGACTAGAATAAAGGGTCTGTGTTTGTAGGTGTTTTATATTGCTCTGTTACAATTATGATTGTTGTTCGGCTATTGTAAACCTTTTTTTTTATTCACATATACATAAATGTTGCAACTGTAACAACGGTTTTCTATATACCAAGACAGCGGACAGTCAGAGTCGACGACAAAGCAAGTTTTTAAGGTCTATAATGTGTACGTTAAAGTCCATTGAAGCCTTAGCGCTAAACAGACAGGGACCACAGAAAGAAGACGGGACGTGCGCTACTCACAACTGAATTTTTTATTCCGGAAACATGTACTTATACAGCATAGAAAACAGCAAACATCCCCAGAAAACCGTATCACACGCGCAATCCTGCATCATTCAGATACGCGATTTCCTTAGCACTTAAAGCAATCGAGGGCGCACTGACACAATTGGCATTTTCGCTTGCAATCAACCAGAGTGAGTAGCGCACGTCCCGTCTTCTTTCTGTGGTCCCTGTCTGTTTAGCGCTATGGCTTCAATGAACGTTACAAACCAACTAGCCCCAACGTCTGTTCTCTTGGACGTTAAAGTCGCCGACTAGTAGAACGAGTTTGTGCTTGTAGGTGTTTTATATTGTTCCGTCACAATTATCATGGATATTAGTCTATTGTTAAACCTTTTTTTTTTGTGTGTGTGTGTCTCGCATCCACTCATCTCCCCGTGACAACGGACACCGCGGACGTGGGCGGAAAAGCCTCGCACCTAAGGTGTTTTGCCCCTAAAATCGTACTCGCAGTCAGGTTTAGCAGTCCAGCCCGCACACTCAAAGCAACACCTCAATTGTTTTCAAGTTCAAAGCTTATTTCTTTATTCGATGGCAATCGTTGCCTGTACAGCGAAATGTGAAAGTGCATGTTTCGTTATCGTGCATTCACTAAACGTCACATACGTCATAGGTTCGTGCATGCTTTCCGCGCTCGACTTTCTGGACTGTGCCGTGACCTTTTTGTTATTCTGCGCGGCATGTTTTTCTCACGACTGTCGCCGTTGCAGGAAAATAATTCATTTATAGCTGGAACAGTGATGTAAAAGTGAACTGATTGCTTCGAAGCACTGCAGCAAAAAAGCAAGAAGAAACGATGACTTGTTCAGCCGTCGTTCAGGGGACAAAACGTGCACGCTTGTTTCTTCACCTGGGCGGCGAACTACCGCATAGCGTGCATGCTCGTCACCCTATCAACCAGAAGCCTTGAAAAGGAGGTGTTACGGATCGAAGCCTCCCTTTCTCTAAGGAGCAGTTTACGGCATGGCGCACTTCGTTAACACTGTTTCGTTCTTGCTCTTGCTTGTAGTATGCTTGGAATTGGCGCTCGGGTCATTTTTGTATTGTAGTCCACCAAACAATCACCAAAGGAAACATGCCGTTAAGAAGATGCGTGTTTCAGGTAAGATGCCAGTACGTTTACTCTATTTTTTGTGCTGTCTGATTTCTTGCGACTAGTAACGCTTCAACTAATAATACTGGATGAAGCAATACTTTATGTAAGTACGGAAATTTATCTCATAAAAATCGATAGAGACGTCGTAGTTGCAGACCATCGGTTCGAGCAATTTTGAAACCTCAGTGCGAATGTCTTATCTCTCGACGTGTACTGGCACATGTACTTTAACCACCATTAAAAAGGAATAGTGATTATATCTGACTAAACATGTTAGGGCCACTATAATCAGTCTGCTTCAGATAAAAGTTTTCCCTATTCCAAGATGCTCCTCTCTCACACACTTGCTCTAAAAGCGTGTGGCGAGGATAATATTAGACGGAGTTCAACGACCATTTTTGCTCGTACTGGTTAACTTGAGCTAACTGTTTGATATAACTGTCTTGAACATGGCTATTGTTGCGTAGTGTTGTATAACGGCGACTCCAGTTGGTCGATGTTGGCAATCTCATCTACTGTTACAACCGCAAAATTCTATTCATTCATTCTCAGTGAAACTCTGTTCAGCCTATGGACTACATAGCATATAAATATGAATAGAAAGACCGAATGTATGTTGTCAGAAAGAGCGCTTTCAGCCTAGCCTGGTATTCCGTAAAAGGCAGACCATAAGAAGTGTACGGACAAGCTGAAATTGTTGCGTAGTGTTGTATAACGGTGACTCCAGTTGGTTGATGTTGGCAATCTCATCTACTGTTACAACCGCAACATTCTATTCATTCATTCTCAGTGAAACTCTGTTCAGCCTAATGAACTACATAGCATATAAATATGAATAGAAAGACCGAATGTATGTTGTCAGAAAGGGCGCTATCAGCCTAGCCTGGTACTGCGTAAAAGGCAGACCATAAGAAGTGTACGGACAAGCTGAAATTCTCTGAGTGTGTCCCGTCCCGGCGTAACTGACCAGACGACCGATCGAGGGCTCACCTTTCCACTTCCCCGGCCCCCTTCTCACACTCACGTGCAAGAAAATGGCTCTCTCATCGTCATTCTCGGTTCATCATCGCACTTACAGCGCACAGCACTGGAAATTTAAACCTCGAATGCCTATCTTATAGCATGTCAGAGAGATAAATGTGTGTCCCACGCGAAACAATGAATGTTGGGTAGGCCATTTTCCAGAAACGCATACGGGGGAGCAGAACATTCTACGTGCGCTTGTATTCTCAAATACAATCTTTCAACAAGTGTTTAACATTTGTAACCTCATAAGGACGGATGTGCGTAATTGGCTTGTAATGAGACACCGCGTGTTTCACTACGAGCTGATGTGAGATTTTTTAGTCCACCATGACTGCTTTGTTAAGTATTATTACGCATAGCCTGTTCGTTTTCAAAGTTTTACATATGATTTGCGTAATTTCCATGCAAGGACTGTGTGACTACGTCACGCTGATACTTTCCCTTTCATATTTTTGTAGAATATTCCCTACGGTCCATATAGCACGTATGCGTATTTATAATTTGTCGACTTGATATTCTTTTGTAGGGGATGAACAAATTTGCGTAAAGAGGACAGCTACCACATTTATCGGTCCTTCCTCCATATTTATGGCAATGAAAGGGGAATAATAAATTGAACAAAATCAGAAGCACGTACTCGTTTCTTTTGTTAGTAGCGCACTTTC
>JALIZH010025898.1:0-12981 GCA_030522465.1 Rhipicephalus appendiculatus | reverse complement strand
TTAATCCTAAGGATGATTTTCTACAGTTACCCTCCACAAGGCTTATTACTTTTTTCGAGTGTTTTTCTCCGCAGGGAGCAGCAAATGGCGCGGAAAAGAACAAGCGAAAAAACATTTAGTCATGCGTGTTTCATCGCTTTCGCAGTGAATGCAACAACGAAAGACAAAAGGGGAGACAATGAACTGTTTTATTGTTCTATAGACATATAACGTTTCTGTATTGTTTTGGTGAATTCACCGTGAAATGTCAAATGCAGGTCCAGCCGCGTTGTCATATCTCGTACAGCCTCTTTGTGAAGCTGCTATAACGGAGGCGATATATGACTGGCACTGCATGCACCTGCGCACACAGCACGTTGTGGAAAACCGCTGCAAAAAAGGTGACAAATGATTAGTCACACGTGAGAGAAAGGACGAACATGCACGCACATGGCAAATAAGTGTAAGGTGAAATAAAAACACACGTATAAAATACGGCGTGCAAATAATTTCACCGCGACGTCATACATCACCAAAGACTCATTTCGAGCCACATATCGCAACAGCCGCAGCCATCACGCCGACGCGCGGTGAACGGCTTGCCGCTAACGAGTCGGCGAGTTCTCTGCGAGCGACGTCGTATTGCTCGAGCAAGCGAACGTGGTGCTGAACGCGGAGCTTTCTGCCGCCAGCGAACTTCGAACAGCATGGGGAGCGAACGCGGGGCCGCCGCCGAGCTGCTTCCGAGCGAGCGCCGAGGAAGCCGACGGTAATAGTGTCACGTTTAATACAAAGTCGACGTTTACAAGGCCCAAGTCATGAAAGGGTCGGCACAGCACAGCCAAAACAAAGGCACTGGCGCGAGGCTACCGCGTCTTCGTCTGCCTGTTTCTCGGTCGCAGAATAAGCGCGTGGCATTACCCCTCCTCCCGAAAGAGCATCGCATCGATGCTAAACGAAGCGTTTGGTAAACACAAACAAAAGCTGACGTCCCGAAAACCATGAATGTCACAATGTGTGGTATGGTTTTAACCCCGCCACGTGCACAATCAGGCCGTGGCTGTCGGCGCCGTGGTGGTTGGCTTCCGTCCGGAAGGACTTCGTAATTGACGTCGCTCACGCGTCGTAGTACTTTGTAGGCGCCGAAATACCGATTGAGAAGCTTTTCAGAAAGACATTTGCGGCGAACGGGGGTCCAAACTAACGCTTGTTCACCCGGTTGGTAGTCGACATGTCTGTGGCAGAGGTTGTAGCGCCGTATGACGATGCTCTTGTTTCTTGATGTTCACGCTGGCCAGTTGACGTGCTTCCTCGGCTCGTTGCACAAAACACTCGGCATCTTCGTCATTGTCGATGTTGTCAACGTCGCATGGGAGCATTTTGCATCCAACATCGTTTGGACATCACTACCGTATAGAAGACGAAACGGTGTGAAGCGTGTGGTCTCTTGCATAGCGGTATTATACGCTAATGTTACGTAAGGCAGTACCTCATCCCACGTCTTGTGCTGCACGTCTATGTACATCGCCAGCATATCAGTCATCGTTTTGTTCAGCCGTTCGGTCAACCCGTTTGTCTGTGGGTGATAGGCTGTAGCCTTGCGATGCGGGGTGTAACTTAGCTGAAAGACGTGTTCAGGGAGCCTTGCCGTAAACGCCATTCCTCGGTCTGTGATGACGCAGGATGGAGCGCCGTGGCATAGTACAACGCTCTCTACGAAAAACTGAGCAACCTCAGAAGCTGTGCCTGTGGTAGGAGCCTTGGTTTCTGCGTAGAGGGTTAAGGGGGGTATGGTAGGGCTAATGGTGCATGTCAGTTCTAACGTAATATTTTAGAAACTGCTGCAAGTATTCGCATAAAAGTTCACGGGCTCACAAAGAATGCCATTGGCTATCCCGCGGCACCCGTTTTTTATGCCTGGGTTGCCTATATTTCTTGTGACCCACTCCCAAATTTTAAAGTGGTTTCATTATTCAATGTACCTTTTCTCTGCAACCATCGAAAGGAATGTAATGATATTAAGCCGTCTTATTCTTGAGACCTGTTGGTTATATCTGAACTAAAAAAGTAAGACATCCTTTATGGAGTTCTTGTAAAAGAAAATAAAATTACTCCACGCACAAAGCCACAGAGGGTGCGCATTGCTGTGTAATTTTTTTTACAGCTTTACTTTTTGGAAAATCGCCATTTTTTTAGTTCCGATTATTTCCAACTTGTCGTAGCACATGCCTGCAAAGTTTCATCGGAATCGAATCAATACTTTTTGAGGAAAGGTACATTGAAGTTGAGAAATTTATAAAAACCGCAATTTGAGAAAAACGAAGTTCTATGTGCGCGTACTGCTTACGCCAGGAAGCGCGGCGCACTTTAGCGCAGCATTTAAACCGGTTGGAGCGGCCGCTCGACGTCGGGCTTCCACAGGTTTGTTCCTCAGAGTGCAGTGGATTTTTCGCTGTCAAAATTGCAAAATCCATTTATGGGGGGTTTACCCTACCATACCCCTTAAATGATCTGTAGCGACGATTATGCACTTGTTTCCCGAAGACGACATGGGAAACGGGCCCAGGAGGTCCATGACGACATGATCGAAGGGTGTTCTGGGTTGTTCAATAGGGTGAAGTAACCCCGCGGGTTTAACAGCTGGCGACTTTCGGCGCTGGCATTCGCGGCAGGCTTGAACGTATTGGTTAACGCAAGCGGCAAGTTTCGGCCAGTAGTAAGACTAGCGTATTCTAGCGAGGGTTGTGGTGATGCTGATGTGGCCAGATCAAGGTTCGTTGTGGCAGGAAAATCGAATTTCGTCGCGGAGCCCCTGCTGGTGCGACCAATAGATAAGTTTTCTCGCTGGCAGCGGCATTCTTCTTGTACAACACGCCCTGTCGCAAACAAAAGGATGACAGTCCGCGAGCTATATGCGGGGGGCAGAGATACGTTGCGGCCCTCGAGATGTTCAATTATAGGTCGCAATCCAGCATCTTTTCGCTACCGTGTAGCTACGTCTGTTATGCTTACGGCTCCAAGGAAAGGGCAGTCGTTTTCGGAGGTTTGAGCGGCAGGCTCAACTGGTGCGCGTGACAACGTGTCTGCATCTTCGTGTGCACAACCTGACTTGTACACCATAGTGACGTGATACTCCTGCAGTGGTAGGCTCCAGCGGGCTAGTCATCCGGAAGGGTCTCTTAGGTTCGCCAGCCAGCACAGCGAGTGATGATCTGTCGCTAACGTGAATGGGCGTCTGTAGAGGTAAGGGCGAAACATAGCAAGTGCCCATACACTCTAAGGCAAAAGCGTGTTAAAAGGGTGTGCCGTTCGTCCTTTTGGGGACTAATGGGGCTGCCACAAGCATTAGTTCCTTTAAGGACTAACGGCACCGGGTCTAACAGATAATCCCCACAAACCACCTGAATGGACGAACATTTAGTCCTGACATTTACACCGTCGCGGCCAACCGTTAGTCCCCACAGTTGCACCTCAATGGACTAACATTTAGTCCTCACATTTACCCCCTTACCGGGCAACCGTTTCTTCCCACAGTTGCACCTCACTGGACGCACGGTTGGTCCACTCAAATACTCCACTGGGATGAACTTTTACAGCGAAAGCTGTTATGAGATCACAACAAGGGTCGTTTATGCGCCGTAGTTGTCCGCCGCCGCCGCCACCGGTGTCCGTAACCAATATCGCACGAAATAAGAAAATAAATAAATAAAAAACACCCATGACCGAATGGGATTCAAACCCGGGTCTTCTGCGTGGCAGCCCAGCACTCTACCACTGAGCTATGCCGCTGCTTGAAACTGCGGTGCAAACTGACCCTATGCAGGCTTCATGTCGGGTAAGGAATCGCGTTGACGTGTGTTGTTAAGCGTTTTAGAACAGTAAAGTAAGAACCAGGCGTCACACAAATCGAATTGCGTAACGAGTGGGTCGTTCAGTGCTCCAACCCATTACAAAAGCCTGAGGCAAAATTCTTCACCGTCGTCAGCCACAGCATCAACAAAGTGCACATAATGCGTTACAAGAGTGTAGCGGGTACCGAGCATTTCTGAAGAATGACGAATAATGGCATAGAAGACACTTCCCCACTACACAAAAATTATGATGATTTATTGCGTAGTGGGTATCATGCAAGTGCGGTTGTTGTAGTTGCCCCAAGAATGTTTAAAAAAAGGCTCTAGAAAGGCCGCTCTCCCTGCTTTCGCTGTCGCTGTGCTGCTACTTCCGTGCAGCCCTGGCGGTTTTTTTATCCCCAGTTCGAATGATGCGTTAATCCCCAGGGATGATTTTGCACAGTTACACTCTGCAAAGCTTAATACGTTTCTCGCGTGTTTTTCTCCGCAGTGAGCAACAAATGGCGCGGAAAAGAACAGGGAAAAAAATATTTAGTCATGCTTGTTTCACTGCTTTCGCAGTCAATGCAACAACGAAAGACAAAAGTGAAACAATGAAATTTTTTATTTTTCTATATACATATAAAGTTTCTGCATTCTTTCAGTGAATTCGCTACCAGATGTGAAATTCAGGTCCAGCCGCGTTGTCATATCTCGTACAGTCGTCTTTGTGAAGCTGCTCGAACGGAAGCGATAGATGACTGGCATTGTACGCACCAGCGCCTGCACGTAATGGACAACGGCTGCACAAAAGAATTGCAAATAGTCACACGTGACATAGAGTTGAAGATACACGCACATGGCAAATACGTGCAAGGTGAAATAAATACGCACGTCTAAAATATGCCATGCAAATATTTTCACCGTGATGTCATACAACATCGAAAACGCATTTCAAGTAGCGCAACAGCTCAAGTGCGGCAGCCGCAGGCATCATGCCTAGGCGCCGCGACCGCCGAGCCGCCAACGAGTCGGCGAGTTATCTGCGAGCGGCGTCGTATACAGCTCGATCAAGAGAACGCGGGGCCGAACGCAGAGCTTCTGCTGCTTCTGCCGCCAGCGAACCTCGAACAGAGGAGCGAGCGAACGCGGGACCGCCGCCCCGCCCCGAACGGCGCAGAGCTGCTTTCGAGCGAGCGCCGCGGAAGCCGACGGTAATGGCGACAAATTTTCACAAAGTTTTTGGAGCTAGCGGCAGGGTACAAGGACCGAACGCGGAACCACCGCCGGCGCCGCCGCCACGAACGGCGCTGAGCTGCTTGCGATCAATTGACGGGGTAAGCCTACGGTAAAGTGCGAAAACTGTCCACAGAGTTCCGAAGCACAGCTTAAGTCGGCTAGCTGGGCTAGCAAAAGCACCCACCAGCTGCCGGTGTACTTCAAGCGCGCGACGTACAACAGAGCTCATTGACGGCAACCGCAATGCGTTTTGGACGAGTCGCACCGCAGCGGCGAGGCCTCTGCCCAATATCGCGAGCCCGCAGCTCATCACCGCGGCGAGAGCGTCCAGGCGGCCGACAGCAATGGCGGCCAATTTCCAGGCAGTCACAAAGCACAGGCGAGCTGACGCCCAAGCCGTCCTTCGCGGTGCATTTCGTGCGCGCGATATATACAACACGATCGAGCCCGTTGCCAACAAGCACGATACGTTTCGCGCAAGCGACAAGTACGGCACAATAAAGCATGGTCACTTGTGAAAGAATCCAGCACCGATTTCTTCCCAGAGTCAGATTGAATTCATGGATCCGACAGGTCTATGTCTTCTCGGCCGCCATTCCCAGCCGGTGTCGACGCAGTGCCGTTGCAACGCCGGAGCACCATGGCCGGAGAAATACAGCGCGGCGTCGTCACGGCGTGTCGAGACCAGCTTCAAACTTGATGCGTGAGGCGGAACGTGAAAGCAGCGCCACACGCTCATCCATGCGTACTAGGGATACGTGTTTATACAAGGCACCGTGGCGTAGTTCCTAAATCATCGAACTCTCCGAGCGCGACACAACCGCCAACGCGCCTCCATGAAAACAAGTGAGAAGACTGACCAAGAGCGAGGAGGACGGTTAGTTTCCTTGACAACGGTTTGCGCACGGAACGTATCTCCCGCGCGGTTCATCCCTTTGGTGCCTTTGGAGACTAACTGGTTTGTAGACGGCGCGCATCCCTCTGTGGTTACTTCTTCAACGGTCTATCCGTTCATCGCGCGCGCTTATTGGGCTCCGTTACTCCTCTTTCGGGTAATTTTGCCTCCGAGTGTACGACGGCCAGGCACTCCTCCGTGGCACTGCAGTTGGACTCCGGTCGTGATAAGGTGCGACTGGCGTAAGCGATAACTCTCCGTCCTGCCGCTGTACGAGTGCCGCACCCAGACCGATGTTACTGGCGTCGGTATGAATTTCTGTTTCGGCTTCCTCGTCGCAGTGCCCAAGAAAAGGTGGTGACGACAGGCGGTGCCGTAGCTCGGTGAATGCCATTTCTTGTTCTGAGCTACAAACGAATGGTCTGTCGTCTCTGGTGAATCGAGTAAGTGGTTCGGCAATTTTCGAAAAAAATTGCCTATAACGCGACGGTAGTATGCACATAGTCCAAGGATCCGCCGAACACTTTTCTTATCGGCAGGAGTCGGGAAGGCTGTGACAGCGGCGGTTTTTTCGGGGTCAGGACGGACTCCTTCTGCGCTCACAACATGGCCAAGGAACTTTAGTTCCTCGTCACCAAAATTACATTTCTGAGGCTTTAACGTACGGTTAGCCGATCGGATTGCCTCGAGTACTTGTCGTAGCCGGTTCAGATGTTCGGAGAAGGTGGCTGAAAACACGACCACGTCATCGAAGTAGACAAGGCAGCTTTTCCACTTTAACTCGGCTAACACAGTGTCCATCATGCGCTGGAAATTAGCTGGCGCAGAGCTGAGACCAAACGGTATACTCGAAATTCGTAGAGGCCATCCGGCGTAACAAGGGCTGTTTTTTCACGGTCGCGTTCATAAACCTCGATTTTTCAATAGCCACTCTTCAAATCGAGGGGAAGAAAAATACGTCGCTCGCCGTAGCCGGTCAAGAGAGTCACAATACGCGGCAGCGGATAAACATCTTTTTTTGTGACGTTGTTGAGCTTTCTGTAATCTACACAGAAGCGAAGCGTACCTTCCTTCTTTTTGACCAGGACGACCGGTGATGACCACGGACTGTTCGAAGGCTGGATAACGCCATCGCCGATCATTTCCTTCACTTGCTCCTTGATTGATTGACGTTCTTTCTGCCAGACACGGTATGGCTGCTGGCGGATAGGTCTCGCATCATCGTAAGGGATAATCCTGTGCTGCGTGATTGGCGTCTGGCTTACTTTTAACGATTGAGCAAAGCACCCCCTGAATTCCAGTAACAGGTCTCGCAAGGACTTCTGGTTCTCTTCCGACAGTGCGTTGTTGATGTCAACATCTGTTTCGGCTTTTCCATCGTGGCTACTGTCTTCACACGCAAAACACTCAATGACGTCCTCCAAAGCTTGAGCGTAGGCGACGGCAGTGCCACGGAAAAGATGACGGTGCTCATTTGTGAAATTCGTGAGCATGACCTCGCCTTTACCGTTCTTAATGTCAATGACGCCTCGTGCCACAGATACTCCAAGCGCTAGCAACAGGGAGACGTTGCCCTCTGCCAGCGTTTCACCGTCGCTTGTGCCCTCGGAAGTCACCTGGATCATGATACTTGCACGAGGTGGTATAGTTACGCTGCCGTCGGAAACACGAAGGGCGGCTGTACGGCGGCAGGTGTCCGTTAACGTAGCCTTGACTGTAGAAAATGAAATGCAGCGTCTGCGTAGGTCGATTATGGCACCGTATTCCCGTAGAAAGTCTATTCCGAAGATTAATTCGCGGGAGCATTCACGTAACACGGGGGGAGCTGACCAAAAACGTAGAACCTCGGATTTGCAGCTGGCAGTGCACACACCAAGCGGCTTGACAACGTGTCCTCCAGCTGTGCGCACGTGCGACCCGGTCCAAGGCGTCATAACTTTTTTCAGTAGACTTGCCAATTTTCCGCTAATAATCGAGTAGTCAGCGTCAGTGTATACTAGGGCCGTTACATTTCGACCGTCGATAAGCGCAGGTATGTCCATTGAAAAGTCACCAGGCTGAGACACATGCCTCGTCGAATTTCGGTCTGTCGTCCGAAGTCACGTCGATTGGAGGTCGAGGTCTTCATCACATCGAGAGTCAGCGGCCTCGCCTCGAGAGGTCGCGGACGGCAGTTTTTCCAGGCGAGGCCTTCGAGATCGTCCTTGCGACATCCGACTCCTGTTGCCCGAAGAGGATGGTGACCGTGGTGACGGTGAACGCGACCACGCCTGGGTGGTATGCGCTGCCGAGCGAAAAAGCCTTCGATTTCGGGTGGTCGCTGTCCGAACCGGGGACGGGGTGAATTGGCAGGAAAACCCTGAAGCCCAAGTCGGCGGTACAAGCACTCTGGGTATACGTGACCAGCCTCACTGCAGTGGTAGCAAAGCGGTCATCGGTGGGGTATGTGCCAAATGTCGGACTTACGCGCGACGGGCCGTGTGTCTTCAAAATAAGGCACCGCACGTGTAGACTGAAGTGTGGCAAACGGGGTTGTTGCGGGTAGCGGCACTGGTGCAGTTGAGATGTGTGCGAATGTGTCGGCGTTACTGGCGTGCTGGAAGCCGCCGCTCACCGGAGGTGGTGTCACCGACGACGGGACGGTGCGTCTCAGAGCATCGGCATAAGTAACGCGTCGAGGTTCACTCGAAGTTGTGAACGTGTGAAGTGGCGCAGCATCCTGAACAGGTGTCTCGCGCCGAGATGCGCCGAGCGCGTGCTGGACTCCGTCGCGTATGATGCTGGCGATGCAGTTGGTGGTAGGCTGTTGCTGCGCCCGGTGCAGTTGTTGCAGCTCATCACGGACAACCGAACGTATAAGCTCACGAAACGCCTCCACGTCGTTCGGGAATGATCCTAGCTCAATTGTGTAGGCAGCATTCACTTGCCGATCATACTGGTTCCTCTGCTGCAGCGCCTTCTCCATGGCAACGGCTTCAGTGAGGAACTCCGCGACCGTCTTAGGCCGACTACGAATCAGTCCACCGAAGAGCTGCGCCTTAACGCCCCGCATCAAGTGCCGCAGCTTCTTGGCTTCCGGAATGTTTGGATCGGCTCGATTGGAACAAACGAACCGTATCCTCCACGTACATAGCCACACCTTCATTCGGCATCTGAATGCGAGACTGGAGGGCCCATTCAGCGCGTTCTCTATCAAGGATCGAGTACGTTTCCAGGAGTCGAATACGTGTCCAGACCGAGTGACGGGTAAGCCAACGGTAATGGCGACCAATTTCCCACAGAGTTCTGAAGCACAGCTCAAGTCGGCTAGCTAAAGTCCCCGCCAGCTGCCGGTGCACTTCAAGCGCGCGACATACAACCAAGCTCGTTGCCGGCAACCGCAAATGCGTTTTGCACGAGTCGCACCGCGGCGGCAAGGCCTCTGCCTTGCCGCCGCGGTGTGAATAAAGTATGATCACTTACTTGTGAATGAATCGAACGCGGATTTCTTCACAGAGTCCGATTGCAATCTTGGATCCGATAGGCCTACTGTATTCTCGGCCGCCATTTCCAGCCGGTGGCGACGCAGTGCCCTGACTACGCGAGAGATATACATCACAGCGTTGACGGCGTCACGACGTGTTGAGACCAGCTCCTGACTTCATAGATGCGGCGAAACGTAAAAGCAGCACCATGCACACGCTCATCCATATAGTTGCTGCACCACCGGGTGCAGCGAACGTCCTCGTGGGGTGTTTCTTTGTCCGTGTTTGAATAAGCGCTGTTTTTTCAGATGGACCGGGTGCAAACTAGGATTTATGGAACTAAATGTCAAAAAATTCAAGGCTATTTCCGAAACACTAACATTCTACCTATTTACCTCTTGAACATCGTTGCATTTTATAACCTCTGACTTGCTATGAATATTTTTATGCTCATATATATCAAGTAACATTCACAGGAAGAATGTAAAATTTCTATCTGAGTACAACCGAACTGGTATAACATAAGAGCCACGAAATGCCGTTTTTTCCGCTCCCTCTCTAGCCGCGCATCAAAATTTTCGCCGCTTGAGCTTATTTCATAGAATATTCCAGCGAAGCGGGAAGCTCCACCACCTACTTATTTTTATCACCGCACTATGGGCCATCCCTTTGGTTATTGCTTTGAGGTCATTCTATTTTGTAAAACCAGAAGGTACAATTCTGTTAGAAGTCCTTTCATTATTCTTTTTTACTCATTATTCTGCTCATTTTTTTTGTTTGTGTTTTATGCACTCTCCCTGCAATGCTGTTGGTCTTGCGGTACAAAAATAAATAAATAAGTTAATTAATTAATTAATCCTTTTTTGCCATACACTTGTGACTTGGAAGAGCGAAATGGAAAGAAATATGGCCTTAGTGCTATGTTTTTCCATACTAACCATCATATTTTTGATAAAGAATTCTAGTCATATATACCATTTTATTTCGGTATGGCTACAAATCTGGCAATAAAGTTAAATGGCATGGCTACTTTGGCTACTTTTAGCCTGAATTCTGGCTCCTTTTCAAGTCTACCCAACGGCAACCCTAGTCGAGACTTCGAACGGTGATCACGAGCACACCACACAATAAAGACGTACCCACACCACACCTCGGCCACTCACCCACGGCGAATGCCAGGCGAGGAGGTGGAGTCCGAAAAAGGGGGGGGGGGGTTGGGTGGGGGGGGACGAGTCAGTCACCTCAGAAGAGGCGGCTGCTGTCTCGAACACTTGCAGTTGCTAATGGCTGCGTTCAGGTGAAAACACCACCTGAAGCGATGAGAGCGTCTACAGTGGCGCCAGCTCAAGCTGTCAACGCCGCGCAAGACTGGTCACCCTCCCGCCTCTCCCCCGCCTCCCGTCGTATTCCTCAAAACCCGTCCACGGCGGCATTGCTGGTCGCTCGGCCATGCGTGAATTAGCCTCCTCCAGGAAAATGTGGCGCTCTCGTCCTCCGTCTGAGCGCCATCCCTTGGGAAACTAGATGACGGACAGGTTCACGCGCAATGGCGCCTGCCATGATGAATGCCAGAGCCGTTCGTAGCAGTGCCCAAAATCAAGTAACATCTAGTCACGTTGCTAAAATTACGTAACATTAGGTAACATCCACTTACGCGACCAAAATTATCTAAGAACTTGTGACGTGGCTAAATCACGTAAGAACTGGTACCGTGACTGAAAATTACGTAACATGGCGTAACATCTTGTCACAGGAATAAAATGCGTAACATGGCGCATTAACTAGTCACCAGAATAAAGCAACGTATTATCACTTAACCGCTAGTCGTGACATGACATGCGCCCGCCATAAAACGAGTAACCATAAGTCACGTGAGTAAAATAACGTAACATGTCACGTAATAAGTAGACACGTGACATGTTCCCGCCGAAACCATGTAGAGCTAGTCACGAGACTAAAATCACGTAACATCTAGTCCCGTGACTAAAACACGTAGCATTACGTAGCAACTAGTCACGCGACTAAAAATTAGCAAGTAGACATGGCGTTAACGCTGTTTTTACGGCTGTCAATGAGCTAGGTAAGGTCTGTCCCGCTGTGCAGAGAACCGATTAGCGAGTAAACGACAAGAAGGGAACCGATATGTGTTTCGTAAAAAACACACCAACAAACTGATTAATTGCCGTACTGGCGTGCTATGTAAGGTCCCTTTCAGCTGCGGCCACTTCTACGTAGGACCAGAGTCATTCAGTGCTTCTTATGGTCGCGAAACTGCGGCCTCAGTTTCACATGGAGCCAGCGGCCGCCGCCAGAGGCGAATATGTGCTTGAGAGGCGATGTGAACGCTGCTATCGTTGGGGCTGTGTGGGACAGCGTCGGTGTGTTAGCTTTCTAAGCTTTCGTGACGGTCGCATTGCTTTCACGCATTTACTTTTAGCACTCAGCATCCATAAATACCTGCCTCAACGGGTTGTCTGTTTTAAATGAGCACACGAGAGGGAAAAAAGATGCAGCTCAGGACATGCATCTCGCGGCGGTATGAGCCGAAAAAATACAATTGGGGTTTACGAGCGAATACCGCGATAAGATATTACGAATGTCGTAGCCGGCGACTTCTGAATGATTTTTTACCACCTGGGGTCCTTTTACATGTACCTAATTCTCACCGCACTGGTGTTGTTGCAATTCACCTCGATCCAAATTCGGCCGCCGTGGCCTGGCAAGCTCCTTTCGTCTCAGTATTTCAGTATTCAGTATTCCCGTGAAGCTTTTCAGTATTCCCGTGAAGTTAAACACCGTGCATTCGCAGCAAAGTGCCAGCGGTGCCACTTGAAAACAGAGGCAAACATATGAGCTGTTACGCGCCCATACGCCCGCAACAGATTCTCAAGCTGCGGGCAGTATCTGAAGTCCTTCTGGCTGCACCTTAACAGATCAAAACAATTGATAGTAGGTATTTTGCTTCTTTTAATACAAGGATGTTTTCAAGAGATTAAGATATTCTAATCCCACCGATGTTCCTATTGTCATCATGAGCGGCAATTCGAGAAAAAAAAAGCAGCTTTATAATTCAATGTTTGCTTGTACAAAAAAATTGGGGGACCCTTAACCTTCGCCTTTAAGGGTTGACCGCGATAGCGACATCCTGTCCCGAGTGCCTACTTCAACTACTTAGTGCATACTTGCTATGCACCCACTACGTGGTGTTAAGGGGAATACGCGCAGTAAGGTGTGTGCCGTTTGTAATGGGTGGCCGGCTTTAAACTACGAAATCGTTTTGATGGTCACATATTCTGACGCCCGATGGCAATGTACGCTTGTACCACGCAATATTCCTGGGATATTACATGTTATATTGCGACGCCTATATAAAGGACGCTTACGTTTGCGAAGCATGAAGTTATTTTCACTGCATTTCCAAGCAGATGAATTTATTTTCACTGTATTTCCAAGCAGAGACGTGGCTGTGTGGTAGAACACCTGCTGGCCACGCAGACGGTTTGGGTTCGACCCTCACTCGGACACAGAGATTTTATTATTGATTTTATTTGCATCTTTTTGATTTTTCGGTCAT
>JALIZH010025897.1:0-25631 GCA_030522465.1 Rhipicephalus appendiculatus | reverse complement strand
GAAAGATAGTAACTAAATAATGAATGTATACTGGAGTGATCAACGTATTAGAAATGTCAGCTTAGTGCCTTATATGATCGCTCAGTCTATTGGGTTGTGTAATCACGAGAAAGTTCTGCTGGAGCACCGGAGCTGCGACATACGAGACTGCGGTCGCAACATCTTATCTTGTTCACTGAGAAAGGTCCAACCAAGGTAAACAGTGACGCTGTTTGTTCTCGGTCTATTACCTGCTCATCTTCTTCAATGCCACTGCAGTGATCCCGTTTTGTTCCGACTGCAATGCAGGCTTTTCGGCCGTGAGATCAACCCTGAGGTGAATGTTGCTTTCCCGTGAGACTATGTGGGAAGGAAAACACAAAGCAGCCGGGAGACTGCTGAGGCCGTTGATTGGAGAGGCTAACACTGGCCTGGAGGGACACGCGACTTCCGCGGGCTCGCCGCGACCGTTTGGCGCCAGTGTCGGGATCTGTTTGCACAGCTCAGACCCGTTGGCGCTTCTGTACAAATTGCCGTCATGGGGTTCGCTTAGGACGCCCCTGGGATTGACTATTTGTATTTTCATTTTCCCGTTTATATATATATTATTTTATTCCCACGTCATTGGGAAGTTGTCCTTTCGTTCTGACGCAGTGCTTGTCGTTTCGAAGCCGTCCTGGAATAACCCATCACCGTACACAGTAAGGCCTCCTTTAATATCGATTTTTAGTTTTCAAGCTACGGGTCATCAGTGCAGCATCAGTGCTCGACGAGCTAATGGCACCGCGGACCGTCTGATCTAGGGCCTAATTGGCTTTCAGCGTGATACAAAAATTGGAAAACGAAACTCGACGCCTCGCTGCAGGCAGTACATATTTGTTTGAGGTAGAGTTTTCGTTGGATCTTGTTAGAGCTTTGTTGGTTCGGGACGCTCTGTTCGAAGTGCTTTCCCAACGCTATTTTCGAATTTTTAAGCTTGTCTAACAAGAATGGGCTGTAAAGGGGATTGCGATCAGTAACTTTTTTCGCGCCGCAGACAACCGGGTTTTTATTGTCGTGCTGTCTATAAGCCTAACATGAGTTTGCATTTTTGTATCGGGTCATTAGTATAAGCAACCACGTTACCATTCGTGATTTTTTCTCTCCGAGGGGAATCTCACTGTTTTTTCTTAATCTGCGTAAGCGTGCGCACGTGTGCAGAACGAGCCTTAATTTCTAACGGGAAGCTTGTATTTGAAAAAAAAAAAAAAGCCAAAGCAGTATATGTAATAAAAGCTGACCCTATAAAGGACGCTGCCCATGCGCTGTCGAAACCGACACCTGCTTGCAAAAAGAGAGAGAAAAAGAGAGAGAAATAAGTGTTTCTTCGTGCATATGCTAATGCACTGATACGCCTCTCTGCCTTACTGTTTGCACAATGACGTTCCATATGGTAAAGAATTCGGCTGTGCAAGCATTAGAGCCCGAAAAGTGAAATAAAGAAAATAAAGATTGAACGCACCAAGCGTAAGCCTCTCACATTAGCCGAGGGATATGAAGTTTCTCTCGCCGGAAAAAAAATAATAAAAAAAGTAACAGTTATGGGGACAAATTTTTGCCAGAGCTCTGGCGTTGTCTCTGAGGATGGTCACTGACGCCGGGCTCGCTTTTCTTTAATGTCAAACGTCCGTGCTTCAGGACTGGGCGAAGCGCACTTGGTCGCTGTGCGTCGGGGACGTGAAAATAAGGGGAAGGTGGTGGTGGCGGAGGGAGGGAGGGAGGACGATGAGTTGTTCCTTCCAATTTCGTCTGGACCCAATAACGCGGACAATCGGCTTGTTCCTTGCGAGCTGTCTGACCCGCTTGTTTCGAAGACTCCTTGTACTTCGGTGCAGCACATAGCAACGCTTTGAGGACACCCTTCACCAACCTCACCTTCTCGCCCCCTTCCCAGATCTGGTCTCAGACGCTGAGCGTAACTAAAACGAAGATGTGAAGTAAGAAAAAGAGAAAATGTCCGAGTGTGAAACAATTCATTTTTCGAGTGCACACGTGAGTTTGCTCTTTTCGCGCACTCTGGAATTCGACTGTTTTGTTTGAGCCGGGTGTTAGACGTGGTGCAATACTTGTCGATGTGTAGAGCTGAAATGAAAGAATGAAGATTAGACAGACAGATAGATAGATAGATAGATAGATAGATAGATAGATAGATAGATAGATAGATAGATAGATAGATAGATAGATAGATAGATAGATAGATAGATAGATAGATAGATAGATAGATAGATAGATAGATAGATAGATAGATAGATAGATAGATAGATAGATAGATAGATAGCAACTATACAATTAGATATGACGCACAAAAGCCGGAATTTTCGAGGATAAAAGAACGAGATTTGGTAGTAGGTGCGCGGGCATGCAAAAGTATTCGAAACCATCAGGAGAAAGAGCAAGACACCTTTTCGCACTCAATATACAATAAAAGCTCGACTGCGTTTCTCTTATTGATCATCGTTTTATTTACCTTCTCCCGCGTAAAGCCTTTTGAAATCGGGCCCATATTTTTCGCCGACAATACGCCCGGGGATTGCATCGTGTGACTGAGAGGAATGCCTGTTGCCCAGAGATTGGCAGATTTCTTTTTCTTCCTTTGCCTCGGATATACGTGAGTATGAAAACTTTTTTTCTTTTTGTTCACTTGCTTTTCACTGCCTTTTTATACTTCTCGTACGTAGGTAGAAAAACAAAACAAACAAACAAACAAACAACGAAGAAAAACGAAACCCGAGCTTTATAAAACTTGCGGCTATGGTTCGATTACGACTTACCATCTGCGTGGTTATTTGTTTTGCTTGAATGTTCAGGCCTGGTTGCAGTGGAACGCGAGAACTACGAAAGAAGCTTTTATCGTGTGCAAGTAAAAGTTGAAAAACCATCTTTATATCGTAGTTATTACCTCCACTATTATCACCACCATTGCTATTGGTTAACGTAAACAAAAGCTTTGTTGGCAGCCTTGTAAAGACCATCGTAGTGGATATATTCAAAATTAAAATGGAGAAAAACACACCAAAAAAAGAAAGAAATCGAACGCAGTGAAAAGGCAGTCGAAAAAGAGAAAGTGTGTTCTGTCCTCGCCGTCATTGCTACGATCGGTGCTGATTAACATACCCAGGTTTGCATGCATAGAAGCACGCGATAAAGTGGACGGGAGGGCGACCGCCTCCATAGCTCACTTGGCAGTGCATCGGCCGCGTTGTCCGAAGGCTGCAGGTTCGGCCACTGTCAGCGGCAAGTTGTATTTTCGTCCATTTTACTTTCTTCACATTTATATCGTGGCTACTACAGCTCAGTTAAAAATAGTACAAATAACGACCCCTATGTCTTTCTTGGCTTCATTATAAGTTTGAACAGCGCGACCGAACGCGGACAGAGTAGAACGCGCACACACATACACACACACAGCGCTTACTTTCAGCTGGAAATGTTTAGCTTTATGTGCACGTTACGCATATATACATACACTGGCGGGTGAAAACAAAGCAAGAAAGATACAGAAGGAGGACCCAAACGCACATGCCTTTGGCGCAATTTATGCGTCACGTGCACATAAAAATAAACATTTCCAGTTGAAAGTCAGCGCTGTGTGTGTGCGTGTGCCTGTTCTACTCTGTCCGCGTTCAATCGCGCTGTTCAAACTTAAAATAATGAACCAACTAGCTCGCCAACGCACTTTGGCTGGCTTCATTATCGGTTGGTTTTCATTAAAATAACATGAAGTACAGGGAAGAATTCAAATGTGAAAGGACAAGGCTTCGAATCTATGCGTGCTACTTTCTCGGAAAACATGTAACTGTAGCACTACTATACGCCCAGCGCCTATCTTTCAGTAAGGCTCGGAAGCGAAGCCATAAAAAATGATATCACGCAATATCGCGCGTGGCTTTGCTCGCTGAGAACACTTTGTTGCGAGTGCGATGCGCAAGCTAGCTTGTAAGCGTATGTTGTGCTTTTGTTTCCGTGGGCCACAAACAAGGCGTAGTGTCACTGCGCGTGTGCAACGGCTCGGAACGAATGCCCGTGAAAAATGAAGCCGAAGCCGCGAATGTATGTGCGGTGAGAAACGGGACGCCTGGTTCGGACGTCAACTTTCGAAACAGAGTGGGCTTGGATGGAGCACAAAGTTGTAAGAGTCGAAAAAAAAAAAAAAAAAAAGGAAGGTTATACATTATGTCAGGCAGCAGCTGCGCTTCTCTTTTGCATTATGGTGCAGCGTGAATCCAGTGGGAGCCCAGCATCCGCTATTAATTGGTACAATAGCTGTTAAACGGCGGTAGCTGTGATAACTGTGACGAACGCGTTTCGTCACCGAATAGAAGGCATCACCACTACAAGCGTTTGGTGAAAAAGATAGTCCTGGCTTTGAAAACTGTATCGTTCCGTTCGTGATCACATGATGCAAACTGTCATGATTGTCCGGATCATATTGCATATGATATTATTGTGATGTGTTCTACGGTGAATCATAATTACGTTTTATTGCGATAGCAATTATATGGACACTCTTGGCTGATTTTCGCCATCGCCGTCATCGTCTGTCGACGCCGTCATGTCCCGGATATGTATATGTATGTGTATATATAAAAAAGCATAAAGAAAAATAAATCAATAGAAAAAAATTTCGAACCACCTCACCGGGGATTCGAACCAGCGACCCCCTCGCTCCGCATCCTGCTGCGCTAGCCAACACAGCCACACGCCATTTTTTTTTCTTTGTTGACAGCCACACGCCATGCTCGTGCCAGCGATATAACGGTGAGCTATTCATATGTACCATTTGCCGCTCGCGGTACGCAGATCTCGGAACAGCTTGAGCGTGTTTTCTATCACGCAACGCTTTTACAATTTCTTTCAAATTGAAAACTGCCCTTGAGATGAGCACGAAAAAGTGGTTCCCTTCGGTACCACTCATGATGTAGAAAGAAAAAAAAAGAACACCGGGCACACTTGGCGTCAGACGCCACCGCGTGGCAGGAGACGCAGAGGAGTCATTCCACGTGCCGCAGTTTAAAAGAAAAGAAGTATAAAACAGCGTCGAAAAGTCATATAATCATATAATCAATCATTGGCCAGTCCTCCTGAGTGGGTATGAGCCATGTCAGAGGCAACAACCACAGCGTCGGCTTGCGCATTGTGGACACTCGCAGCGCGTTACTCAAATACAAACACGTAACAACTGCGACAGTTAGTTCACGTTTGTCCTGTGTATACCTATGCGTCCGTTTCGAGCGTCCTTCTTTGTGCTGCGGCGGCGCGTTGCAAGTATCGAGCTGCTTGTCATTCTTCGTGTGACAAACTAATTTCTTGCTATCGCATTCATTGCTTCGCCCTAGTAGAGAAACTGTGACTTTTTTTGTTCTTTTAATTTATTTCAGTTACTTGGTATTATCCTCAGCGTGGTCTTCGGACCACACTATGCTTTAAAAAAATTATGAATGTTCGAACAACTGTGCAACAGGGGCAACATTATAGAATGATTCTTCAATCAGAGTGACTGCACATATAGCAACATTGTCCACTCGCTGTAGAGCAGTTGTAAAGAGCGGTAGAATAGTTGTACAGCAGATTGTGTCGGTGCAAATGCTGAAATTGTCCATTGAATGAGCAGAAAGGGGACATTTAACAGCTGCCTTGTCTCCCGTTCAAAAGGTCTTCGCTTACAGGAAATGCCTTGGTATCTGCTTAACAGACACTGCTTCTAGTTCATATCCTACGGCACAGATGTATAACACGGCGCGTGGGAAGAGAAAAACGGCGACCAAGTATTGCAGCTTAGGTTGTATTACGAGTAAAGAACTAACCAACCACTCACCCCCCTCTCCGTATGTTGTATAAACGTAGTTGTAGCCGCTGTAATGTACTTTTGTTAGAGCCTGCGGCAACCGTACTAATGTAGCTTCCCTCACGTAAAGGCATCAGAAAATGGAACGGATCAACGTAACAAAGTAATACAAAATAAAACAAGAAAGGACACGACAAATGCTATATTTCAGTGCTTATTGCTGTCTCTCGCACCGTTGTTCGAAGAAAGAGAGCAATAATAATAAAAAAAAGATGACGGGCACTTTTCGTGGCTGACGGCATTAACAAAAATGAAAGATCAGCGCAACGCTAAACGAACTCCCCTGCCAGTCGCCATCGCGGCCTCATTTCTTACTACGGTTCTTTCTTTGTTGAAAGAAAGTGTGTGGCCAGAGAAATGGCGTGCCCTCCTAACCTTGGAAAGCTATTTATATTCCGGTATGCGGTACAGGTCGAGGCGA
Source organism: Rhipicephalus appendiculatus (assembly GCA_030522465.1). Lineage (NCBI taxonomy): Eukaryota > Metazoa > Arthropoda > Arachnida > Ixodida > Ixodidae > Rhipicephalus > Rhipicephalus appendiculatus. The sequence goes on along the minus strand of JALIZH010025897.1, from coordinate 19,347 downwards.
ACCTTGAAAGGGGCATGTTGGTGGCGGGTGCAAAGCTGCGGACACTTCCTTTCTCCGTTTGCTGCCGATATAGTTGAGTGCAATGGTGAAAAGAAGGCGCGCAGACGCATCGCCTTAATGTTCAACAAACTACTACAGATAACTTTACGCTATATTTCAGGCCTTCTTCGTCTAATGAACTGGCCAACGAACTGAAGGTCGCGTGTTTGATCCGGGCCGCGGTTGTCGCATTTTTGATGGAGGCGGAACGCCAGAAGCCAGTATATTTTGGTGTCGGTGCACGTTAAAGGACCCTAGGTGGTCGAAATTAGTGGAGCCCTCCACTACGACGGGCCTCATTATTCATAATGTAACTGCGCAAAAATGGACGGTAACACAAAAGAAGAGAAGGTACAAACTGTTTGTACCTTCTCTTCTTTTGTGTTACCGTCCATTTTTGCGCAGTTACATTATGAATCATTACCAACTGGCCCAACTTACCACTCTTCTGGGCCTCATTAGCATATCATGGTTTGACACATAAAAACCCCAGCAATTATTGTTAGTCTTTCTGTTCACTGCACTTTTCCAAAGCCACGTGACTAGACTTTCGCAAGACAACGTGTACTTAGCGTGAGGAACGGCCAATACCTGTGGTTAGATTTGTAGTGTTGGGAATATAGAACGTGAACGCAAATTATACATCCAAAACGCGCGTCATATATGTACATTAATCTCAGTGGCCTTTCGTCAGTGGACAAAAAAAAAAAAAAAAGGTGGAATGAATAAGAAAGGAAGCAGCTTGTAAACAAAGAAGATACTACATTTCTTTGGTGAAATGCATTCGCCGAGAAGGGTGCTTACCTGCACAATGAGACTTTGTGTGGTAGTGCCGACTTTACAAAATTACAGACACCGGTGGATTGGTTTGTCGGCCCCTTAGACGTAGCCTATGCCATTAACTTCTGGGCATGCAGGTGTATGAAGGGTGATGACTTAACAGGCGTCCAAACAATCACTAAGTCTTATCTTTGCCCGTGATGTTTTTGCCGTGGGCACTAACAACCATTCTTCATATTTTAAAACTCCCACGCTGAGATAACGTTTGGCTCACTGTCTCAGGCGTTCTTTATGTTGAAGGTACTACAGTTACAGCATCCATATATTTTTCATGTCTCATGCCAACGAAATATGTGCGATGGGAGAAGAGAAAATAGGTGGCATTATCTCACCCAGCGCTTTTATTACCCAAATATTTGTCCAGCTGTCCTCTCTTCTCGTTTGTCATTCTCGTTGCTCGGTCTTTCTTGTAGCTAGGCAATCAATCTATTACACGTGTCACGGTAGTAATGACTTCGTTTTATTTTGTTGTTGCTTCTTCCGTACATTACCTTGCTTATCTCTCAATATTATATTTTCTTTCTGAACGTTCTCATCGCTTTGGTCTAGCGTTACTACCACGCTTCATCGCACTCGCTTGGCGTATTCCATCCTCACGGCTTGCTTCCAACGTTATTAATATGAAAAAAAAATTCTCTTTCATATTCGTGTCTTTGTTCAGCGATACGTGGTTTTGTGTAGGCAATGTAATCTGGGTGGTTCGTCGGTGTCGCTATCCTTCGGTCTCTCTTTTCGCCAAAGCCTCCGTGCTTCCTTGTTTTCTTTTTCTGCGGGGTGTTCTGAAGCTTTCATATTATATTTTGTGAGGACGGGGAAACCATTTCTCTTACTTTTCACGGTGGCGCTTTAATTTGCGGCTCCCGACCGAGACGCGGCGTGCCACGTAATGCGATTACGGCGCACTCTTGCGTCTTTTGCGTGCAGTTCGCTCTTCGGTTTATTTCGCTTCAACTCCGTGGGACGCAATCGCTGTCCTCCCATATGGCTTGCACACCATTTTCTATCGAAGCTAACTCTGTTAACCGTATAGCCGCAGCTCTGTTTTTTCTTAGCGTTTCACGCTTCCACGTACGACAGCACCCGTGCCAATGAAGGCGAATAATTATTTCGCGCTTGCTAAAGTACGTCTTTACCTTATGTTTGATTTATTCTGCGCCATTTCAACCCACTTGCGGATGAGGTTCGGCAATGACCACGGACACGTTCTCTCCGAAGCAACTCTGACGAAGTTGTTGCTAAGCTGTGTGATTACTCCCGTTATTTGCGCTCTCGTTAACGTGACAGGGTGAGAGAAAAGCAAAATTGTTAGACAGGGCGGTTAACCAGATTTCCATGGAAAAAAAAAATCTGACAGGGTCTTTTATGCAATTTGCCTAAGACAAATAGATGGAAAAAGAGTAATCTTTTTTCTCTTCCTTTTCTTCTCGGTTGATGTATTGATCGTGCCTAACCTAATCTCCCCCCCTCTCTATCGCTATGTCGAAAGCATTCTGCACCTAACGTGATTTTTTACAGCCTTCATGGATCGAATGCATTGCAAGCTTCATACATGCACCTTGCGTGGATTTGCAGTTCCTCCGTGATCGGCCTTACCTTTGACCAAGCAAAGACGTGATGTGATGACGTTCCCAGCTCGTTTGCAGTTCGTGTTCCAAACTTTCAGTTCGTTTGGGTAATGGAACAGCGGGTATAAAATAATGAGAGTAAATGAAAGAGAAGACATCTGTGAAGGCTCCATGAAGTCATTATGACAACGTTGGTCCTTAAGTAACGTTACTTAAGGACCAACAACACACAGAAACACTATCCAATGCCCAGCAACGATATGTCCTTTAGTCTAGTGTCTTTAACTTATCAGCTGTGTGTTAGTGCGTTACAAGTTCGAGCTGTACATTTTACTCTTGGACAAAATGTTACTGGAAGACGCAGAGTGTATTTTTCATGGAATTTTTATTTGGCTCTCATATAATTAATACGCATAGAAAAGTAAACAGTAGACCACAAGTAAATAGTAGCTACTGACATGAGCTACATTTTATTTTGCATTCCGAAAGTAGCGCACTAAGTGTTGCGAGGCATAGACGTCCGCAGTTTTGCATGCAATAAGTGTGCATTAACAGGGTTGGAAGTTCTGCATTGTAATCACTGTATAGCACTGAATACAGGTGCAACTTTTAGAATGGCATCCGTCACAGAGAACGTTTCGATGAAATCTGATACTCAATTCTTCTAATGGCCAAGACTTAGCACATGGCTGTAAAGTCCCAATGAGGTCTTTTGAGATACGTATTTTCTTCACTTTGTTTTTTATCGACGCGCTATTCGTCAGAAAAGCATAAAGTCATTGCGAGAGTCATTTCGTATTCAATTTTGTGACGCTGTAACGCTGGCTGCATGTTCTGCATCCGTACGTATGTCGTAATTTCACGAATCAAAGTCCCATCGTCACGAGCACTTCGAATATTCAGGACGGGTCTGTCAGCGCTGGTAAACGTTATTACGCGAATCGTACGAATGAATGGATGTGACAAATGAGCTTCCGTTGATGACGTGGTAGAAAATAAACACATTTTCCTCACCCGCACATATATCTTCAGAGCAGGCGAGTGTGGAGCGAAAGAAAAATGAAGCACCTACATTTCCATGAATACGTGAAACACGGAGTTGAAGAGAGCTTCATTTTCGTTTGCATGTTCAGCAGGACGATACGAAGTCCCGAACATCTCTCACGGCAATCTAATTTTCGCGCTTCCGGAGTGCCGTGTCAAAAGAAGGTGCTGCAATCCTTACTACCAGCGCTAGAAATATATATAGGAGGAAAAAAATAACTCGGGATTCGATGCACACTGTCAAACGATGTACTGCTTGCGCATCAATAAGTTGTGCGCTGTGATGTGTGGAGTTCTTTTTTTTTTTTTGCGTTCGGTTAACTGAATCGCGTTGGTGTCAGAAGCAGGCAAAACTGCGTAGAGCGTTTTCATTTCTTTTTTTTTTCTTCCGGCACTCCGTGTATCAATTTTGTTTTGGCATTCGTTCATACGGGATGTGCGATGTATATGAATCACACGTTTGCGAATAGTGAGAAATATATTTGCAATAGCGACGCGGTTTGGTATGCCTGTTGGTGGTGTGTTACCTTTACTGTCCCGTTTGCAGCGGTGTTTCTTCCCAAGAAAAATAGGTTTCTTTTCAGGCGTTTGGAATTTATCACAACAGCATCTTCGAAGTTGAAATTGCGCCACAAGTTGGATTACGATGCCCTGAGCAATATGTAGGCCTATTATATGTATAACGCGCTAGTACACGCTACGTCTATGCACGTGCACTTTTCTGTTTTCTGTTCTATGGTAACTGACGTACCAGTTTTCATGCCTTCCAGTATAAGCATAGCCTTTTTCTGACTTGGCTATTACTCATTCGAGATTGTGCATTTCAGCTATGTGATGGAGAAGCTATAGGTCGTCCAGCACAATCAACCAATGTAGCCCGAGAATGGGAGTTATGACTCTGGCCTGTTTGTAGATCTTTTTCTGACGTGACGTCACCCATTTTGAGTCTCTAATAAATGTCAAAAGTGGTTATGGGGAAGTCACATCAACAAGCTTTCACCGAATATATACCTCAAAACCGATATATAGAAGCCTACCAACCTAGACATAGATGGACGGACGGACGCCGAGACAGACGTGCAGGCTATACGCAAACGGGGCGCAAGCCAAGCTTTTGCCGGGCTTAGGCTCGGCACCGGCCAGCCTCAGGACAGGCTAAGGTCGGGCACTGGACGGGTTGCGCACATTTTCAGGCACAGTTAAGGCGCAGGTGGGCGCAAGTTGAGCGCAGGACAGGCGCAAAACCGGGACCAGACGCATGCAGGGCTCTAGCAGGATGGCGCAGGCCAAGGCGCGGTGCAGATTCAGATCGGGCGCAGGAGAGGCGCAGGCCAGGCACAGAACGGGAGCAGGCGCAGGGCTGTAATAGGGATGGCGCAGGTCAAGCGCACGTCGGGCGCAAGTCGGGCATAGGCCAGGCGCAGAATAGGAGTAGGCGCAGGGCTGTAGCAGGGATGGCCGCGCAGGCCTAGCGCAGGCCAGACGCAGGCCGGGCCCAGGTCAGGCGCAGGACAGGTGCAGGGCTGTAGCAGGAATGGCGCAAGCCAGGCGTAGAACGAGAGTAGGTGCAGGGCTGTATATAGCATTTATGGCGCAGAACAGGTGCAGGTCTGGCACAGACGCAGGACTGTAGCAGGGATGGCGCAAGCCAGGCGCAGAACGAGAGTAGGTTCAGGGCTGTAGCATTGAAGGCGCAGGCCGGGTGCAGGATGTGCGCAGAACGGGAGCAGGCGCAGGGCCGTAGCAGGGATGGCGCAGGCCACGTGTGCAGCTTGGGCGCGGGCGCAGGCGCAGGGCTGAGTCAGGGATGGCGCAGGTCGGGCGCAGGTCGGGAGCTGAACGGACGCAGCACAGGCGCAGTCGCACAACGGGAGCAGGTGAAGGGCTGTAGAAGGCATGGCGCAGGTCGGGCGCATGGCGCAGGGCTGGAATAGGCATGGCACAGAACGGAAGCATGCGCAGAACTGGAGCAGGCGCAGGGCTGTAGCATAACTTGGCAGAGCGGGAGCAGCGCAGGCGCAGGAAGGGCACAGGCCAGGCGCAGAACGGGAGAGTAGGCGAAGGGCTGGCGCAAACCAGGTTGGAGAACGGGAGCAGGCAGAGCACAGGCAAAGTGCAGTTGGGGTATATAGTTCGGGTGCAGGCGTGTTGTGCAGAAAAAGGTAGCGTAGTAAAGTGGCTTTGATCTTTCTTGTCTTCCTGATGCCTTTTTAAATGCGAATGAATTTCTCAGTCGGGCTATGTCAGGCGCATCCGGCGTTGTCCGCGGCGGCGTCCGCGTGCCGGCAGGTGTTATCTCTCCGCTCTCACTCCCTCTCCCATAGCAACAGCTGCGGGCGCGCGCGCTTATCCTCGCCCCTAGCAACCGGAGCATGTGGTGCGAGAGAGTGTAGGAGAGGGTAGGTGAAGTGCTTCGTCGCTCCCTCTCGCCGTTCGCTCTCTCTCCTCCCTGCGCCCCACTCTCCCGTCCGCTCGCGCCTCACTCTCGACCGTTCGCTGGCTGGGCGCCTCTCAAGGCGATGGCAGAAGTCGGTGAAGGCGAAATCTCTCGGCGCAAGAAATGCATTCGCATTTCCTCACCCCCAATTTCCCTTCGGGGGAGGTGGGGGCATTTTTTTTTGTGAGAGATGAAACTTGTAACCGGTATATAGAACAACGTCCTAGCCAGGGGGGTGGGGGAGTGTTCAACCACATTTTATGTGTTCGTGCGTGTGTTTGTATGTGTGCATCCCTATATCTAAATTAAATATTTTCGGGAGGGGGGCTTTGAACCCCCATCCCCCCTGTCTACGCCAGTGTTCTATATGTTACAAGGTCTCGACTACTAAGCTCCTGCGTTTTTCGGTGTCTTTAAGGTCTGTCCCGTTGCGTACTACAATCCTTTTGTAGCAAAACACCAGCCTTGCTAAACCAGTGTCGTACTGTGTACTTCAATTACCGGAAAGCTGGTACTTGCCCCCTTGAGCGAGCGGGCTGAATGGCGAATAAACGATGGAATTTTTTTCTGATCTCTTCTCCTTCGCGTTCCTTGTTTTCGTAACGACCACCGAGTAGGACGGTGCAAGGACATTGAATTCCCGCACCGCATTCTGGCCGAAGAAGGCTTTAACGATCGTCGATTGTGGAGGCGACGCGCTGGCTGCGCCCGGAACGTCAGTGATGGAAGACCTGCTTTGTGAGCCTCCGCGGTTGTCTTTGCAGCCGCATGCCACCGGGGTGGAAGAATCCACAGCGGATGCGTGAAGCCTGGCGCCAAGCGAATAGGCTAATATGTGCACGCGAACTGGGGCGTAACGGACGAGCTGAGGGTGCATGATAGAAGATGGGCGAGTCAGAGAAGTGAGGATAATTAACAATGACGAATGAGAGCGCGAATGAGTCAGTGAACAAGAGAAGTATTTAGTGTGAGAGTGAGTGCAGATAAACAAACAGGAAGAAAAATAAACGGAAGTTAAGACTGCAGGGATAACTGAGCTTTACTTGGTATCCGTTGTGGTACTGTGCAGTGAAGAGAAATACGCGGACAGGGAAAGGAGAAAGAAAGCGGAAAGGCTAGTCAGCATTGGCATAGACAGAGCTCAACAGGATGTCGAATGAGCTCACTAGCCCTGTTTATACGTTTGATGTAATCTCCGGGGTCTGTTTTGCAAAAAACGCAGCTAAACAAAAGAGAGGATGAAATCAGTAGCGTGAGTAAGAAATTGAGTGACGCAGCAGCTGTGAGCCTGCTCGTTAGTGAATGGAGCATTGTGTAATTTAGTGAGCGTGAGCGACAAGGGCAAATTTTGTTAGTTCTGTCCCTATGTTCACAGAAAGTGGAATTGCTGCTGTTCTCAAGTGTCTTTTGAAGATAAAATGAAATGCTTACACCGATTTCTATAATAATGTAGAGCAACTGTAAATTACTAATTTTAAAACTGATCTTTCGAGTTGCTAATATGTTGAGTTTTACCTCGTCTTTATTGAGCCAAAACGGCCTTACCTTTGATGGAACAATGTGACTTTACTAAGAAGCAAAATTAAGCTTTAAGGGGATACTTTTCAGCACCGGCTTCGCAGTATGTTTTTCTTGTTTCTATTCTGTATTGTCAATTTTCGTGTACCCAGGGTGCAACCGATACATCGTAGGCAATGCGGAAAGCCTGCCAGCCGTGTTATTTTTACTTGAGGCATGTTCAAACGTGAGACCTCCGCATGACCTTCTGGGCGAGCTTCAGGCTGAATGACATTACCGACTATTCTCCTTTTTGTAGACACCATGGTCACAGATGCTGCTAAGCTGCGGATCCGAAGTAATCATATCTCTTACCAGTGATAGTTACGGTTGGGTGGCAGTTACGAAGATAACGCTACAGACCACTCATTGTGTCTGGTTGACGACCTCACCGGGACTCTGACTTCGCCGGCCTCGTCCTTAAAAAAGGCGTACTAGAAATGAAATATCAAAAATATTTTAAAAAGAAGGAGGGAGTGGAAGTGACCGAAATACATTTGTTACATACAACATATGCCTTTCGGCCTTTGTTGTCCTTTTCGCATGGATTGCAATGGTACAATGCATTTTACTGCATGGTGGTCGACTATGTTATATTTAAAGCTTGTTGAAACTTCGAATACGTCATTTTTTCAGCGCATCAAGGAAGAAATTAAACATGAAGTAGAGAAGAAAAAAAATCACAGGGTGGTGAGAACTATGTCTATGAGACCGCTCTCGTCAGGAACACCGGTCCCTAGCAACATATTGTTGCTCATGTCTGTGCTAGGAAGCTTAACGCATGACTTTAATGACGTGCTAATGGCTCCCCTTCCGCGACGCAGCTGTTCATGTGCCAGCGTTGGGTCAGCTCGGTATTATAAAAGGATAGTAACTTCCGCATTGTAGCCTGGCAACAAAAGATGACCTTATAGTGCGCAGTCTCCTGTTTCATGTCGTCTTTGCAGATCGTTTTCAAGCTTACAAAGCTGATGGTGTAAACACTCTTCCAATTAAACAAATGTCATTCATTGATGCCGTTCACGTCTCGGGGCTTCAGGCTGTGCTTCAAATGGCTCCCTTTGGAGCGTCTTGGAACGCTGCTTCTCTATCCGGAAATAACGCCAGCAATGATAATTACCATTACACAGCAGTGTTAAATAAGTAAGAACAGTTTACCATGACATGGCCGTGAAGACGTTGACGACTAAGCCATAATATTACACGTGCGGATGAGCCGCGTGCTGTGCTGAGCTGCGCCTGATAATTCATCTGCATTAAGTCTTGCTTTTGCCACTTTCTGCGTACAAATATGAATAATAATGGCTGTCAAGTCTGCTGAAAAAATTCTACGCTGTTTCATGCGTACCTTCACAGATGCTACGGCACCTGAGCGAATAAGGGAAGTCTATCGGCAGAGAGAGAGAGAGAGAGAGACGAAGGGGAAAGGCAGGGAGATTAAGGAAGCTTGGCTCGTTTGGCTACCCTACCCGGGGGGGTGGGGGAAAGGGGGGAATAATAGATAAGATAGAGAAGATAGAACAACAGAAAGAAGAAGGAGGAAACTAACATTTAGTTGAAACACTCAGAACGCGGACTCGCGCTGGTAGTTCACACACGCTTGCGAAGTCTGGTCGCCTTCAGGTAGCTCAGTAGTTCTTTCGTGGCCTTGTGCATACAGGTAACCGCGGGCCACGGTCGCAGGATCTTCCTTTCTGATAGCGGTCTATCGACAGAAGATACGCTGTTGCCTCGGCTGTTTGCAAGTTTACTTTCTTGCTCACTTCAACTTCAGAAATGATTCAACCAGTTATAACCCACTGCTTTAATGTATACGACCACGGTCAGACTACAGCGCACAAACTTCGCATATACACGAGCCCTGGAAAAAAAAATGTCTTTCTGGCGTAAAAAAGATGGAGCGCTACCGAAAGTTTCTGCTTACACTCGACGCCTAAGAACGCTGGCTCGAGATGCGAGTTTGATGAACACAGCTAGCTGGGAGTGCTCAGCGCAAACTAAACAAAAGAAATAAATATGGAGAAAATCTTAGAAAACTGCTGGAATCGAGCGGCCTGCAAGCTGGCGCGCCTTAATCTGGTCCCTTCAAGCGTCCTAGGGGAAAAAAGAAGAAGAAAAAAGAACGAAGAGAAAGAGGCCAACATGCGTAGGTCTCGGGTGGGTGATGCATTTTCAGAGAAACGGCACTCGTCTCACCGAGCAGCAATCGGGAACATCGATGGGATAGGCGCGATGCGCACGAGGCCAGTAATGCCGCCGATCAGTGGATATGTTTACGCAGAGAAGAGCCGGCTCGTGATGGAGGATGGGGGGAGGGTAGCGACATAACGCTTGCGTAACCGAGGGCTTGAAAGGGAAGAAAGAGAGAGAAAGAGCGTAAGAGTTGACGCATAAGGGAGAGTCAGAGTGAGCTTGAGAAAGACGGAAAGAAAGTGAGACATAAAGCATAAAAGGGGAGAGAGCGTCAGGGAGGGAGTGAGTGCGAGAAAGGGATGGACAGATAGAGTGTGAGAGTGAAAGAAAGGGAAAGAGAGAACGTAAGAGTTGGGGTGCAAGAGAGAGGGAGAGGGTGAGCGTTCGAATGAGAAAGTGATACATAGAGCGTAAATGAGAGAGTGTGTGAGGGAGAGAGCAAGCGTGAGAAAGAGATGGACAGATAGAGCGTGAGAGCGTAAGAGAAATAGAAAGTACTGAGGCAACAGCGGGGAAAAAAGTTATAACAACATAAACGCGAGGCACTATGTGGTGGAACGAAGATTGCTGTTTGGCTCGCTACGAAGAGAAGAAAAATTGCGAAGGGGGGCAGGAAACATGGCGCCTGATCTATGCTTCTCGCTTGGACCGTGGCATTTTTATGTCCTCTTTTATGATTTTCAACCTTCTTGCCTGTTTTTCTCTCCTCACGTGGCAGCATTGTTATGAGCCTCCGGCCACGGTATTGATTCCGCCTTGTTTACTGCCGCTATTTGGCTTGTCGCTTTTAAGTCCGCGCTGGATGTGTATCTTATTTTGCGCGCCTCGGGTTGTGGGGCGCAGAAGAATCGATTTTCCGGGATGAACTCTTGCTGCTTTGCGATTGAGTTTTGCTCGCGCTTGGAATAGAAAGCGAGAGGTAGGGAGAGGAAGCTCACGGAGAACACGGAAACTTTTTTTTTTTTACTTCCCCAGGTATTTCTTAATTCTGGCGCATTTCTCTCGCGTTGCTTCAGGTTGCTTCGCGTGAGAGATCTGCGGATTACATAACGAACATTACTATGCAGTTTCACCACGTATGTCCTGAGCTCCGATTACTTGAGGAAAGCATACGGTAGAGCAGGTTCGATCCAAGGAATGTTCGAGCTTACTGCGTAGACAACAGATAAGTCGACCTTATAAGATGAGAAAACAGATAAGACGATCTACGCGTTAGTGTCGCGTTTCCGACGATTGATAATAAGTTGATAAGTAATAATAATATATGGGGTCTTACGTGCCAAAATCACGGAATGATTATGAGGCACTGCGTAGTGGAGGGCTCCGAATGCATTAGCACACTATAGTTATGCATTCATCTAACCCTACTCGAAAGCGAAGACCATCTTCTTTTCCTTCTCGGTCGATTGTATTTTCCCGCACCCGAGAGCTTTCTGCCCCTAACTTCGTTTTGTATTGCGAAGGGGGCCCTGCAAAAGCAAGTTGCACTGCTTTTGCACTCCGGGATTGGAGGCATGCAAGATTGTTGCACCTCGCGTGGTCTTGAATTGCCTCCGAGATCGTGCCACCTTTGATTAAGCGGCGATGTCGTGTGTTGCCGCTATCACATGAGACCAAGTTGTGTGACGTCACACATTTTCGCGATCTGTGACGTCGTCACATGATGTTTTTTTTGTTTTTTTTTTGTATCACTAGTGTTGACGGTGTCGGACACTTATCGCGTTTGGAGGCAGATAATGCTTTCATGGGGCTCTTTCTTTCGCAAGATTTATATCGAAAATCCTCGTCTACCTTGTGCAGGCGACGATCTACACAGTAACCGCGAAAGCCGAGCATTAGGTCAGGAGGCGAGGAACATTGTTCTACCCCGCTCAAAAGTATTAAATCAAGTACGGCTGCAACGCCGGAAGAGCTCGACCATCTTTTTCACCAGGGTCACAGCAGCTGCAGCTAAGACTCCCAGCTACGAAGCCCACAGGGAAGTTTGTGCATGATACTCGACGTTAAAAAAGAAAGAAAAAAGAGGTCATTTAGCTCCGGGCTTTGGGGCGCATAGAATTTTCGACTTAGGCTCGAGTAAAAAGAAGCGTGCGAGGGAGGCGGATCTTCAAGAAGCTAACGAAGGAAGTGGTGGCGGCGTTTCATTAGCGAAGACTTAACTGGCGCATGCCCAGTTTGGTTCTCGAGACACTGCGGCTGACGCGTGCTTTTAGTCACATGTACGCGAAGCTTACCGGAGGGGAAACACGCACGATCTTCAAGGGCACGGCGCGCTCCAAGGCCGTTGATGTCGTTTCGCCGTTGCTATTACGACTCACTGTGGTGGGATAATAGACAGGTCTGCCAATATTTGAGTGGAGCATACATATTTAACAACCTTGCTCGTTTCTTTCTTTCTTTTCAAATGTCATGCGCTGCACTGTTGCACATGCTCAAAATATCTCATGTCTCAAAGACAAATGCATCAGCATGCCATCCTTCTCTTCATCAGCCAAAGAAACTGCATATCTCACTGGTACGACACGTGTGTGTCAAGGTTCTGTATTTGCTTCGTATTACGCAACGATTGTTAAACGTTGGTATAAATAAGGTCACATTTCTCGCCAAAAAACTGTGGTTAGTTTGCGCTTCATCTGTCTATCTGAGTTCCTTCTTCTGACCCTGTTTTGTGTGCTCAACAGTCCACATCAAAATGAATCACCGACAAGCGCAAGTTGAAACCCTCCGTCTGCTCAAGGTGCAGTGACAGGGAACGTGGGATCTCTGCTGCCACAACTGGATTACTCCGGACACTGACATTTCAGCAAGAGACCGTTCTGTGAGTGCTTAAAGTTTTGTGTGCCCACTATAATACCAACGTAGCATTGAAAACGATGCTTACTTTCTGCTTAAAGACTGTTTTGTTCTCAGAAATACACTCTAATGTTTCTTCCTGTTTCCCGCTGGAGAAGTATGGGCGAATCTTTGGTCACGGTCACAATTCTGACTACTTAAATATATCTGAAGGTACCTCAAACCACATGCACGAGATGTATACAAACTTACACGCACTTTATGTGATTTTAAGGTTATCCGGTTACCAGATGCTCTATACCAACGAAATTAATAAAATGCGAACATCAAATGAAATTAAGTAACTTAATACATAAAAGAGAGTCCTCTATGGCTGTCAAGCCAGTGATCATGATAGACACGTGTAGTATGAGCGCATTCTCACTGGTGCTGCGTTTATGGTTAGTGCTGGCGTTAGGATAACTTGTTCCGCCTCTGAATATACTATTATACGCAGAAAACATGATATAAAACCCTGATTATGTTTTAGATATGTAGATAATGTGAGAACACGCCGCGAGCGAGATTTTCTACAGGGGTGTTTGACTTTTTTTTTGTTGCCACGAGTGCTAAGTTGTTACTCTCATTATCAGGTAACTTATGCTCTGTGAATTTGTCGTGGAATATTCGTGCATAATCGAAAACGAGTTAGGCTGAGTAACAAAGAAAACAAGCGCAAGCTGGCATTTTAGGAATATCATTATAGTTTTTTCTTCCTGTTTCTTCGAACTGTTCCTGTTCTCTGAACTGCAACATCAGTTCTTATTCTTTTCTTTTATTTTTGCTTGCATGTTTCTCAAGTACAGCAACTCGTTTAATACGCAGCATGTCCACTAATCAGTCAGTTATAGAGTGGTTAAGAGGGAGACAGCAAGGTTGAATAACGATGTAAGCAAGCAAGCAAGCAAGCATGCTTGCGCATGCGCGGGAAACTCAAAATTGTTTCGCTAGCCGTTGGGTAAAGGCTTCGTGATTTTGAGCTTCTCTGAGTTGTTTTGACGGCACCTGTTGGAGGTTAGTATTCATATAATAGTGTTGGCGCTAATGTGTTTATTTTTACATGTACTGGCGATATGAACATCAGACAAAGTTGACCTCTCTTTCACTTTCAGTCTGAAATATTTTCGCAGTGTCTACTTCTACACGCACACACACACACAAAGAGAAAACGAGGACTCTGCAGTGAACAACTTTAGCCCGCTTGTTCGTTTTGAAAAATTACTAAGGGACAAATAAAGAACAAAAGACGCGAAAGTTTAAAAAAACGACGCTCGTTAGTGCATATTTGAGTGATGCGCGTTCCGGCATGCTATCTCGTGATGACGTATTCAGGCAGGATGAATGCATTGGTGAATGTCCATTGCGTCAGTAGGAAGCGGGTGTTTATACAGAATACATCAAACTGAAATGTTCTGCTTGTAGAATCCCGACACTGTGGAGCAAGGACGCTGGCGTAATCAAAGCTGGCCATATTGCAGAGAGTGTCCAAATGAAAATTTGAAAAGAGTAAAAAAAAAATTGAATAGTCAGAAAAATGCGCGAAATGTAGGTGGAAAACAAACGCGGTTAAATGAAGGATTTCTACGCTTCTTATTCCACGAACAAAAAAAAGTGGAGGTGTTGTGTTTGACTGAAAAGTAAAATTAGAAGAGAAAACTGAAAAGTCGCAACGTCGCGTAAGTTACTCAATCTACATTCGGACTATAAAAAGTAGAGAGAGAGAATAAGGGTAGAAGAAAGGCAGGGAGGTTAACCTGGGCTGAGCCCGGCAGGCTACCCTGCACGGGGGGCAGGGGGGAGAGGGAAGAAAAATGACAGAGGGGGAGAGAAAAGTCACTGAGCCGACGCAACAGTTCCACGTTTGACTTCACAAACGACGAATCAGTCCGGTGTCCTTGAGAAACCGCAACAGCGCTTTCGTTGCCTTTCGGAGGGACAACAGGATAAGCTAGGTAACGGAAACAAGTGACAACATAGCTTCACTGCATGGTCGGTGAGGGATGGGGACATTGTAGGAGAACCCGACACCAGTCTGTATTTCTCGCTTCTTAAATTGAGAGTATTTGACCCATGACACCGGACGCTCGAGTCTTTGTTCGATTACATTGGATCAACTGTATATATTTTGCTATGGTAGCTGCCCTTGAATCGGTCCAGAACCGTGCTGCCAGGTTTATTCTTTCCGAGTGTTCCTACAGGACAAGTGTATCCGCCCTAAAATCCCATCTATGCCTCCCCTCACTTTCTTCTCGCCGCAAGAGTGCTCGTCTAATATTATTTTTTAGGTTTTTTCATTCGCTGCCTCCAGGAAACCAAATCATCATTCCTGCACATCGTTCCTCTCGCCACTCACACCGAAATGCCGTGTATCTGCCACGTGCACGTACGACCACCTATCAACGCTCATTTTTCCTTCATACTGCCGGAGAATGGAATGCCCTTCCTTCAGATATCGCCCTCATCACTGACATTGCTCAATTCAAAGCTGCCATTGAAGACCATCTTTCAAGTCATGAAATCTAACCTGACCCGCCAGTTTTCTTGTTCTCCCACCCCTCATGTAATGTCCCATGTGGGACCTTTGAGGTATTATGAATAAATGAAAAACATAAATAAATAAATGAACGTAATGTACGCAGATCGTATAAAAATTCAGCGATAAAGTTAGTATGGCCAGTATACTCGAACAGGCTAGTCTCAATGGTGAAATCAAGATGTAAAGTTGTGTTGCAATATTACTTTTCTTTGCCTTTTTTCTGGACTTCTGAGGCGCCTCACTCTCCTTTTCTCTCTTACAGAGTATCACGTAAGTGTACAATTATTTGGTACACTTGAAATAAACATTGTCTCTCTCTTTCTCTCATATGATGTATTCAAAACATTTCTACGAGGCGTGAATTATATGCGCGAATGAAGTGAATAGGCATGCTTTTGAGCATTTTTATATGTAATCTACATTTAGAGAAGTTAACAAGTATTTTACTGTGAAGCAGCCATACAGGACACCGTTCGCTTTACCTAAAGAAGACTTTGGCTGAAATTGAACAAGAATTGGTTCGTTTTCGAGATGCGTTTCAACGTGATTCATTTCGCGCGCATTCTTCGCACCGATTGCTGGCGTCTGCGAAGAAAAACATCGGCAAATACAATCCGTGAGAGGTCACTGCTATCACAGACCATTACTGTAGCTCGTACATTCTCAATGGTTGAGGGTTCTCGAATAGCGAGTCGTTATCATTGCTATCCATCAATATGGCGGTCGAAGCGGGGCAAGGTTAAGAGAGGACCGAAAATGGGAGCCTCCGGATACGATGGCCCCGATTTCTGGGTGAGCACTCACGCGATGCGTTGTAAAAGAACGATCGGCGACGCCTTTTCCGTGCAGTGATGTTCCGTCCTGGACAGAAGAATTTCCTTTCCGAAGCCCGAAAATTCCCTATTTCCGGCATTTTCCCCCGCATACATCGCCAAAAATCCCCGCATATCTCCCTGCACAAAAAAAGTTTATATATATATATATATATATATATATATATATATATATATATATATATATATATATATATATATATATATATATATATATATATATATATATATATATATATATATATATATAGTGTTCGACGTGTTTCAGGCTCTTCCCATCGCTTTCTCTTCTTTCCTGCCCAACTCAAAGCATCGCCTCTGCGAGCGGCGTTACGAAGGAGCTACCTCGGAGCTCGCTTTAAGCAGTATGCGATGCGGAAGGAATGCTGTACATGCTCATGCACACGGCCATTGCATAAGAAGAAAAGCTTATTACTGTTTTTTTTTTGTTACTGTGTGACGTGGCGTACATTAATGTGCCTAGCAGACGCTCTGTATGTATATGCACCACATTTTGTACAAAAAGCACGTCAACTTTTCAATAATGGTGACTAAATATTGTGAAATAAAACAAGCTTTTGTGGTGGTATTTAACATTTTATTGACTTGATTAGGAACGGTTCTGCAAACTACCGTAAAGAAAAAAAAATAAATAAATATGAAGTGACTAGAATATATATTTACTGGGAAACCTTTCAATTGACCGCAGAACTTTTGTGTGCCTCGAACTGAAAAAAAAAAAAAATTCGCCATCTCCCGCTAAAGGGAAGCATGTGTGGATGCGAAGCAACGGAGAGATGGATAGCTTGAGCGGGAATTTTATTGAAAGGATAAATGAGAATGTATAAGAGAAGACGGAGAATGTGGTGGTTGCGTGTTTATTTAGGGAACGTGTGCGATTCCTTGCGTCGGTGCACGGGGCGCTTTGAAGACGACGGCCTTGTGATCGGTGAAGTGTAGCGTCAGGGGTTGCTTTCGAAGAGTTTTCATTGTGAAGTTCGCGAAAATGAGGTCTATGCACGTTCCCCTTATGGTTCTCGGTTGTATGTTGTCGTCGGAAATGCGTCGCAATGAGTACACGTCTATCATGTGGTGGACGAGCCAGTCGTTCGTGGTTATATCCACGTTGAAGTCACCCGCAAGCACGAAGGGCATGTGGCTGTATGTCTGTGTGTACTGTGTCATTGCCTTCTCTAGGTAACGTTCGACGTTCTCTCTAGGGTTGAGAATGCGGGTGAGTCTAGGAGAGGGTACGCGCATGAGCTGTAGGGGGGCGTGGGACGAGGGGGGCCGCTCCGTAGAGTAGAGGATTCCTAGAGGAGAGAAAGGGGGTGAGCATAGGAGAGAAAGGTGGGGGGGGGGGGGGCGCATGCGCTGTGGTGGTGTGGGACGCGGGAGGGAGGGGACGGACTAAGCCCCCTCCAAACACATGCAAGCAAGATCAAGGAATGCGGTCAACCTGGGCGACAGTCACCACCTGCCTAGCCATTGCTAAGCAGCCTCTCTGTGCTCTCGGCCATGACTCTGATGACTGTAGTAGTGGTTGACGGCCTTCATATTACTACAGTGTTCTGGTTCGCATAATGGGTGCTTCCCTACTTCATGAAAGTGGCCGTACGCGGGACGGGGGGACGCGGGACGCGGGACGCGGGAGGGACGGACAGAGCCCCGAGCATAAGATGCTTCGCATCTAAAAATCACAGCATATTCGCGGAGTGAATGATGATGCGTGGGCGAAGCTCCGGAGGTACATCATCGAAGACGTGATGGTGGTTGGTTGCATGTGGTCAAACGATATGCATGTGAGACCATATCGCGATGCCATGTGTTGTATGACATCGCGATCGTCATCGTCATCAGCGTCATCGTTATGACGCATAGTGGGTACATTCCATGTGGTATCGCGATGCCATGTGTTGTATGGCATCGCGATCGTCATCCTTGTCAGCGTCATCGTTATGACGCATAGTGGGTACATTCCATGTACCCACTATGCGATCGCGATCGCATAGTGGGGATGACGATCGCTATCGCGATCGTCATCGTCATCAGCGTCATCGTTATGACGCATAGTGGGTACATTCCATGTACCCACTATGTGATCGCGATCGCGATCGCATAGTGGGGATAACGATCGCTATCGCGATCGTCATCGTCATCAGCGTCATCGTTATGACGCATAATGGGTACATTCCATGTACCCACTATGCGATCGCGATCGCATAGTGGGGATGACGATCGCTATCGCGATCGTCATCAGCAGGTGGCTACGACATACAAGGGACGCACGACCGACAGGCTAAGGAGCTTCGCCCCTAAAAAAAAGCAAGGTATTTAAAATATATAAAGCTAGGATCACAGCACAATGACTAGAACATGTCAGCCCACTTGGCAAACCAAAAAAACTGACATCTTCGGCGGCTTGTTCATCTTCTGCTTTAGTTCACTCGAGTGTTCTGCTGTGTGTGAAGATTGATGTGTTTGTGCGTCACCTTGAAGCTGTTACAGCAGATACCTTTTAAGTGGAATCTTGAACGCGTCACCATCGTGGCGCTCAGTGTGTCACTGCCTAACCTATTGCGGCGCTTCCGTGTTTTGACGTCGCTCACCCACGAGAAAATGCGCTCTGCGTCTGCGTTTGCATGTGGGATAGATAGACAAAGTTTAGCGAGCTTTGCCACACCGCTGAATTCCCCGATCTCCTTCCACATGACATCAATACTCATTGCGCGAAGAGACGCTTTTTGTGCATTTGAAAGAGAGGCTGGGAGCTGCCTCCATTCAACCTGAACATCATGTTTGTTCAATCTCTCTGCAAACATTTTAGTCCGCTCGGAGAGCGATGGCACTTCTTCACGGCCTTGATATGATAAGGCAACATCAGCCTGAAGAAACGACATTTCTTTTATCAGCGGGTCTTTGCAGGGCAGTCGAGTCTCCAGCTGCTGAACTGCGGTGACGTAAAATTGCGCCCCTCAAAATTCCCTGCAATATCGCGAAGATTCCCTTTTTCCCTTTCGTCCAAAATGACTGTCAAAAATTCCCTGAAAAAGGGAAAATTCCCTGCACGGAACATCACTGTTTCCGTGTCGTTGCGGCTACATGTCAGGGCACGATGAAAAGGTATGGTTCCTCAATAACGGCATGCTCTTAAACGATAACTTTCTGGATAAGTGTTCCCCCCCCATATTTCTGTCACATCCTTCGCTAGACCTTATTTTCATGATAGATAGATAGATAGATAGATAGATAGATAGATAGATAGATAGATAGATAGATAGATAGATAGATAGATAGATAGATAGATAGATAGATAGATAGATAGATAGATAGATAGATAGATAGATAGATAGATAGATAGATAGATAGATAGCGTAAGATGTCACAAAGGTCCTAAGAACGCCTATCGAACGATAAGGCGGAAGTGCTGTAGCGTGAAGTAGATATTGATCACAGCATCAGGCAGCTTAC
>JALIZH010025896.1:0-68715 GCA_030522465.1 Rhipicephalus appendiculatus | reverse complement strand
AGAATGACCGTGTGCGCCACCTGCTCAAAGGTATTGGGACTGTCGCTTTCAATGCGCTTGTGGTGCAGAACCCCAAGACCGTAGCCGATGTTGTCGCTACCTGTCAGCGCCTTGATGAGCTTCAGACCACACGGCTGCAACCTGATATGTCTCACCTGAGATCAAGCAACAACACAGAGCTGCGTGCATTGATCCACTCGATCATCCGAGAGGAACTCCACGCACACACTTCGCAGTGCCATCTTGACATTCGTGCGACGCCACCTGCTACCAATCTACGTGACGTCGTGAGGGGAGGAACTGGCGTCGATGACATGCACGCAGGTTCCGAGCCCGCATCCCGCGCCAGCGCCAACTTATGCTCAGGTTGCTGCTATGACAACACCGCCCCAGCAAACACCACTACAGCTACAGGCGCCGGGAGTACACGGTTCGCTCAACTCACTCACACCACGAGCTCCTGCGCAGCCTTACAACGCCTGGCGCACTCCGCGGCCGATTTGCTTCTATTGCGGCATCCGCGGCCATATTTCAAGATTTTGCCGGCGCCGTCAGCAAGACGAAAGACGAGGCTACGGAGACTTTGAACGGGACGAGTTTTACACCCCCTGCACCGCAATATCGTCGCCCGTACCAGACCAGCCCACGTCGGTCACAGTCTCCGCAGAACTTCGGTGCAGTTGGTAGTTCCCATTTCCCGCGTCCTCGCTCGCCTTCACCGATGCGGCGCTCCTCTTCCCCACTTCGACCAGCTGCTTCGACTCCTAACCAACGACTGGAAAACTAAATAGTGCAGCTTCGGGAGGGAAAGCTGCATCTTTCGAACTGTCTGAAACTCCTCCGGACCGCCCGTCAAATGTTTTATTAGTGTATGTTGAAGGTGTACGGACAGAGGCACTGGTGGATACAGGCGCATCACTTTCCGTAATTAGTGCAGACTTGTGTTCCCGCTTGAGAAAAGTTAAGACGCCATACGATGGACCTCCTCTTTGCTGCGCTGACGGAGTTTTTATTCGTCCTTCCAGTGTTTGTACAGTGCGCGTTTATATTGATGGCATCCTTCATCATATCCAGTTTCTTGTGCTCCCTTCGTGCACTCACGCACTCATTTTGGGATGGGACTTTCTTTCTTCAGCGTCAGCTTTCATATCGTGTGGTCAGCGAGTAATTCATATGACAGAGACCGAGTGTTCATCCGATGTCGACTTCAACAGCTTGCGTTTCGTCGCTGCCGCTGATTGTTGCATTTCGCCAAGAGACGAGAATATTATTACGCTCGTTTCTGATTCCATCGTTAACGGCGACGTGTTCATTGCACCATGCGGTCGCTTCACACCTACGGGGCTTACCATCGCACCTGGTCTTGTGCGGTTTACTGACGGTAGAGCGTTGGTAACCGCACTTAACCCAACTTATTCGCCAGTGATGCTGCCCCAGGGCACTGCTGTGCGTTGCTTCGCTGACACCGAGCCTTTGTCGTTGGTTTCCCCTTCACGCAGGATCACCGCGTTTGTCTGCCTCAACTGATCCTAAGGCTACCACCACTGCTTTAAATGCTACCATTAATCCCCACCTCACTGCTGAGCAAAAGAGAGACCTTTAGACCTTCTTCAAAAGCACAGCCTTTCGTTTGACGTGCACTCCAAGGTTCTGGGACGCACGTCCGCTGCAGTGCACCGCATCGAAACCGATGGCAGCTCCATTGCGTACGCCGCCGCCCATACCGTGTGTCTTCGGCGGAACGACAAATCATTGAGGACAACGTCGCCGACATGCTCAAACGTGACATCATCCGGCCTTCGTCCAGCTCTTGGTCATCTCCTGTGGTCTTGGTCCGGAAAAAGGATGGCTCTGTACGTTTCTGTGTTGATTACAGAGCGCTAAATAAGATCACAAAAAAAGATGTATATCCGTTGCCACGCATCGATGATGCCCTCGACTCCCTTCAAGGTGCAGAGTATTTCTCCAGTCTTGACCTCCGGTCCGGGTATTGGCAAATACCTATGCACGAAGCAGACAAGGACAAAACAGCCTTTGCAACACCGGACGGGCTTTATGAGTTCAACGTAATGCCCTTTGGATTATGCAACGCTCCTGCAACATTCGAGCGCATGATAGATACTGTTTTACGTGGCCTCAAGTGGAAAAGCTGCTTATGTTATCTAGACGACATCGTCATTTTTTCTTCCACTTTTCCTCAGCACCTTGAGCGTTTGGACGAAGTTTTAACATGCATTTCGAACGCTGGACTTCAGCTCAACACAAGGAAGTGCCACTTCGCCACTAAAAGCATCAAAGTGCTCGGCCACCTTGTCAGCAAAGATGGCGTTCGACCCGACCCAGACAAGATTGCTGCCGTGATTCGTTTCCCTGCCCAGACAATCAAAAACATTTGCGAAGTTTCCTTGGCCTGGCGTCTTACTTCCGCCGCTTCATCAGTAAGTTTGCTACCATCGCGAGGCCATTACACAAGCTTCTGACGTCGGCAACAGCCTTCGTTTGGACTGATGACTGCGAATGTGCTTTCCAAGCCCTTAAACGTGCGTTAACATCAGACCCCGTCCTCCGCCACTTCGACGAGAGTGCACCCACATTTCTGCACACAGATGCCAGCGGACATGGAATCGGTGCTGTCCTCCTACAGCGCGACGACATTTCACGTGAGCGAGTAGTTGCATATGCAAGTCGTGCACTTACACCTGCGGAACAGAACTACTCGATAACAGAACAGGAATGTCTCGCTGTAGTGTGGGCCATACAGAAATTTCGGCCATATCTTTATGGACGCCACTTCACTGTGATTACCGATCACCACGCTTTATGCTGGCTGTCCTCGCTGAAAAATTTGTCTGGGCGCCTCGGTCGCTGGATACTTCGTTTGCAAGAGTACACGTTTGACGTTGTGTACAAGTCTGGCAAACAGCATAATGATGCCGACGCTCTGTCTCGCTGCCCTCTGCCACTTTCATCTCCGACCACGCACCCTCATTGCCCCACAGGTGATCAAGTGGCTTCGTCTTCATTCTCGTTATCGCCCCTGGCAGTTGCTGAGTCGCGATCTTCCAACCGTTGCGCTCAGTTTGCCGCGTCTCAACGTGACGACCCCTATTGTAACCGCATCATCGGATACCTCAATGGCACGCCTTCCCCACCTGATGCCAGACTACGTCGTCAGCTGAGACAGTTCAAGCTGGAGAACAATGTGCTGCAGCGCTATACTTACAATACCGATGGGCATCGGTGGGTGCCAGTACTTCCCCGTTCGCTGCGTAAACAAGTTCTCGAAGCACTGCACGACGATCCATCTGCTGGCCACTTGGGTTTTCAGAAGACATACAACCGCGTTAGGAGCCGTTTTTTCTGGCCGGGCCTTTCTACCTTTGTGGCCAAGTATGTCGCTTCTTGCACACTTTGTCAACGCCGGAAACGACCAACTTCAGCTCCTGCTGGCCTGTTACAACCCATCCTATGTCCTGAAACACCTTTTGCCATGGTCGGAATAGACCTGGTCGGACCACTTCCCATAACGCCATCAGGCCATCGCTGGATCGTCACCGCCGTCGATCATCTCACACGGTACGCGGAGACCGCTCCTCTACGCACTAGTTCTGCGTCAGACGTTGCCGCCTTCTTTTTGGAAGCCATTGTGTTGCGTCATGGTGCACCTCGCGTGTTGTTGAGTGATCGAGGCAAGGCGTTTTTGTCCACGATTCTTGAAGAAGTCCTAAAAAAGTTGTGGCACAGGTCATAAGACGACATCAGCCTACCACCCACAAACAAATGGCCTGACAGAGCGATTCCATCGGACTCTAACCGACATGATATCAATGTACATCGGACCAAACCACGATAACTGGGACAAAATCTTGCCGTTCGTGACGTTTGCTCACAACACCGCTGTCCAACGAACTACCGGATATTCCCCTTTCTACCTCGTCTATGGTCGTGCGCCGACATTCACCATCGACGCCGCTTTCTTCAATGTAACGACGAAAACCTCTCAAACTACGCCAGAACATTTCGTCTCTAGGCTTGATGATTGTCGACAACGTGCTCGGCTCAACACGGAGGCCAGTCAACAAGACCGAAAGCAACGTTATGACAGCTTTCGTCGAGTCGTCACCTTCCGTCCTGGAGATGAAGTACTACTGTGGACGCCTGTTCGTACTCCCGGGTTGTGTGAGAAATTTCAATCACACTTTATTGGCCCTTACGTTGTTTGTGAACGAACATCCCCAGTGAACTACCTTGTCACTCCCGTCGAGGTTTCCTCGGACCGTCGTTACCGTGCGTCAGAGATAGTTCACGTTTCGCGTCTCAAACCGTTCGTTCGCCGTACCTTTCCCGCGTAAGCATCGGCCGGGCCGGCCGCTCGCGCGCGCGGGGAGAATTAGTGTGAACATTATTTATGTGCTTCATCTTCTCATCTGTATCATCTGTACATACTCATCATCAGCGCTTGGGATTTGATTGTGGGGCTCATACTGAGTCAATAAAAGAAGAGTCTTCAGGGCTCTAAACGGTGCATCACAGTACTTTTACTTCTCCCGGGCACAACGGCCATCTGGCAGGCCACTGAGGCGCCTCTCGTACGAGAGTTTGGCAACCGCCTCCCTCACCTCGAAAGACGACCACCCAAGGTCGCCCTGCACTGCCTCATTGGGAGTGAAACCGTGCAACCCCAAGGCTGTGCGACCCTTTTCCCTCTGGCGAACCTCGAGCGCCTGTCTAGTCGCGGATGAGAGGCACACCACAGCGTTACTGAAAGTCAGAGCTGGGACGGCAACACCCCTTCCACAGCCCCCTGGTGACCTCGTACCTGCTGAAGGCCCACAGAGCCCGTGAGCCCAAGAAGGCCCGGTGCTTTAAACCCTTGGCACGCAGATCCTCCTCGTATCCGCATATATAGTTGGTCGTTGCCGTTACCGTCACCCCGAGGTACTTGTACCTGTCCACCCACTCAATTTGCTTGCCCTGCAGCAGGAGGGGCGGGTCCTGCTCCGCCTTTTGTGGTGTGACCCACATGGCCGCCGAATTCCTTGCACTGAAACTTAGCCCAAGATCCGTACTCTCCCCCCACACAGCTGTCAAGCAGAGTCTGCATCTCGGCAGCATTGGCCGCCAGCAGGACAATGTCATCTGCGTAGAAGAGGGCAGGCAGCCTTCGTACCCTCCGAATACCCTCTTCCAAGTAGTCCAAATTGAACCCCAGTCCAGACTCTGAAAGCCTCCTCTCCATTCCAGCCACGTACAGCAAAAGAGCAGTGACATCGGACAGCCCTGCCTGAGTCCCCTAGACACTTGAATCCGGGTAGTGGTCAAGTTGCCCCACTGCACCACTGCCTCGGCGTCTACATAAAGGCGCTGCAGTAGGTTGCGCCACTCCTCTGGCATATCAAGCCCCTGCAAGATCTGCCATAGTCCGGCCTGCTCAATGCTGTCGTAAGCCAGGGATATGTCGAGGAAAGCAAACAGGAGGTGACGTTCTTCCTTTACCGCAATTTCCATCACCTGGGTGACAATGAATAGGTTGTCCTCCAAGCAACGGCCAGGCCTGAACCCATTTTGCAGCTCCCCTAGGACATGCTCCTCCGCCCATCGCTGTAGCCTCGCCTTGATAATGTGGCAAAACAGCCTATATATACATAGCTGATGTCACGGTGATCGGCCTGCAGTTGTCCAAGAGCGCTTTATCTGTTCCCCTCTTCCAGACCAAGCGTACCCGCATACACCTCCAGGCCTGCGGTATTTTTCCTGATGTTAGCACTCTATTCAGTGCCTCCAAAAGGACCTCCCGAGTCTCCCTTTCGGTGCGCTTTAGCAGTCCAGGGGAATCCCGTCTGGGCCAGCCGCCGAACTGCCTGCCAAGCGACCTATCATTCTGTCCAGCTCCCTCTGGGTGATGCTGTCACAAGGGGGGCGGCGTAGATGCTAGCTCGTCCTCCTCCCGGCGGCCCGCCCTAAATTGAAGCTTGGAGGTCATGCCCCTTCGTATCAGGTGCAGGCACTCCTCGCCCTCCATCACCTTCCCTGATTCCGGATCCCTCAGCTGATGGCTAGGAAGAATGGTGTTTGCCTGCTGGGCCTTAATGTGTTGCCAGAATTTTCTACTTGAGTCACCCCCACTTCTTTTATGGTACGCAGCAGTTTCTTGTTTACCGCACCCATTTTACGTTGTACCATCGAAGCCAATTCTTTCTTTGCCTCTAGGTACAGCTAACACAGTGTAAAAAGTTCGGCCTCATCTGCTCCACGCCCCGAAGCATGCCGGTGCTGTCTGCAGCACTGTTTGCGGTGAGCCAGGGCTTCGGCAACCTCTCCATCCCACCAGGCCTTCCGTTGGTGCCTCCCCTTCGTCACTCGTCCGGCACCCCCCTTCATCCTGTATTGTCCACCTGATCCATTGTTGCAGCTCCTCGTAGCCCTGCCCTTCCATACGAGGTGCATCTTCTTCGAGCAGATCCACCGCCCTTTCCAAGGCCTCGTCAGACAGAGGCCTCAGGTTACCTGCATGGTCATCGCCTTTCGTTTCTGGGGGGTTTAGTCCCAAAATACAGAAAGATGCTGTGGTGGTCACTCCCCAGGCTTCGCTCACAAGTGCTATCTATGCTCATATACGCCAGCCTTGGAAGAAGGAAAGGGGACAGGAAGCAGTAGTCAATACAGGAGGACATACCGCGTACCGCCCATGTTATCCTTTCCATACAATTTTCAGTTGCGTTGAGCAAAGTTAGGCCAAGCCGCTCAGTCCATTCAAGCAGCTGCCTGCCCGCCCTGTCGGTGGTACCATCCAATGACTCTATGTGGGCATTGACATCTCCCACTACCACCACTGGCCTATTTAGTTGTGTAATGTCCTTTTCCGGACAGGCTAGGTTCTCTGTGTTCCTTTCGTGTATATCCCTACCCGTCCAGAGGTACACCAGCCGCAGGGCAATCTCAACTCCCCCCTATCTGTTCTGTGAGCCACATGTGCTCCTCACAGTCTCCTTGGACTCTGTCCCATTGGGTGTCTACCTTGGTGAGAAAACCAAGGCCCCCGCCCTTTCTTCCCCCCTTAGTGCGGTTTAGGCCTGATCAGATAAACTGCCTGTTTGGAGGAGGTGTCTTCTCGTCACGTAGGTGAGTTTCAGCCAGGCAGGCCGCCGTAACATTCTGTTTCTGTAGTAGGAGGAATAATTCATCCCACTTTGCCACCTTTCGCCCTCCTTGCAGGTTAAGGTAGAATACCATATCCTGTTTCCCCTTACGCCTGCAGCGCCTCCTCTTGCAGGTATGCCTCTCGTGGCAGGCCCGCCTAGAGGGGCTCCCCTAGATCTACCACCTGTGAGGGCCCCCATGGGAGCGCCTCCGCCCTTTCTCGTGAGGGTGCTGTCCCTCCGCCATCTGTATGATGGCCTGTCCCAGAGCTGTCATTAACGTTCCTGCGGTTGGGTGCGATTGGCTGGGCGACCCCCAGTGACTGGTCGGCTGTTGTAGGCCTAAAAAATTACACCATCTCCCGCTAAAGGGAACCATGTGTAGATGCGTAGCAGCAGGCGCTAACGCTTACACTGGTGGCGGCGTTGACGCTGGCGCTCATCGCGGCGTTGCGCAGGAGAAAACCTGGGGAGGCGCAATCACGCAGTGATAGACCGGTGTTTCCTGCTGGAACACGCCAATCGCTGCTCATGGGCAATGAGAGACAGAAGACTCCGACAGGACACAGAGGCCCGCAGTCCGCTTTTAGTTAACGCGCACGCTGCGAATTTTTATTGTTCAACAACGCGCAAGAGAAATCTCCCACCGGCACTACCTTGGAGGTCAAGATCCAGTGCCATATATACGGGCTGGCCAGTGAACGATTGTGCAGCGCGAGTAGTCGGCTTTTAAATGCGAAGCATTTCTTAGCGAACTTCGGCCACTTTGGGCGTATCTATCTATCTATCTATCTATCTATCTATCTATCTATCTATCTATCTATCTATCTATCTATCTATCTATCTATCTATCTATCTATCTATCTATCTATCTATCTATCTATCTAGCCGCCTACGACTTTGTGCTCTCCTGGCCATATCGTTAATGGGATTTATACGAAAATTGGTATGGCATAACATGACTGTATGACAAATATGAATGACTGGTCATATCATAAAAATCATGACTAACTTGTCATAAAAAGTATGATTTACACGCCATGGCCATAGCGCTCCTGAGGCCGTTTTCTTAATTTGATATATCCAAAAATTGGTACGATGGGACATTTCTGCATGACCAACACAAACGACAGGTGGTAATACGAAAATCATGACCTGCATGTCATGTACAACATGATTTACATGCCACGCTCATGGCGCGCTGACGGCCGTTTCGCTCGCTTGATATACACCAAATTTGGTATTGCGTGACGTTACTGTATGACGAACATGAATGCCAAGTGGTAATATGGAAATCATGATAAGTCATGTGCAACATGACTCGCATGCCACGCTCATGACCCTCTCGTGGCAGTAACGCAAGCTTGAGATACACCAAATTTCGTATTGAGTGATGTGACTGTATGACGAGCATAAATTACAAGTGGTAATATGCAAATCATGACATGTCATGCGCAACATCACTTGCATGCCACGCTCATGACACTCTCGTGGCCGTTTCGCCAGCTTGATATAACGAAATTTTTAAGGCGAAAGCCTTTAATGGCTCATGCTCACGTCCGTCCATCTGGTCGGACGTGAGCATGACGGTCAGACGACCGGACGTCCGTCCGTTCGTCTGTCCGTCCCTCAAGCCGTACCCTGGCACCACCGTGCCAGGTGGCCGCTGGGGCGCGCGAACAGACGCCGGTCGCGTTGGACTCTACAGCGCTCGCGCTTTGCTTCCGTAGCGTCGCTGGGCCCAGCGTCTCTAATCATGCAAGGAAGGAGACGTGCGCATCACGTCCCATTCTTACCGACCCCTTCTCAGTGGGCACAGACATTCGAGGGATACACTTTGGAATCGACAAAGTGTCCGTCAATTTAAACGCTGGAACGCGGATGGCGTTCGCACGATGCGCAGAGCGCGAGAATACGAACGCATGCGAAACGGAGGCAGATTGGTTTCGCGTCTCGCGGCGATTCGAGGTAAAAAATTAAGCGAACATAAGTGACAGGTGGTAACATGAAAATCTTGGCATGCACTCATCTACAATGCAATTTACATGCCACGCTCATGGTGCGCTTGCGTCCAGTTCGCTAGCTTGATATACGCCAAAATTTGTATTGCGCGACGTGACTGTATGACGAACACAAATGAGAGGTCCTAACAAGTAAAATAAGGACATGCATATTATGTACAGCATGATTTGCTTCTTGCTGGCTGATTCGCATTATATCGATTCCCACAGTGCGAGGGATCTGCCGGTTTTTTTTCAACCAGCAAACTCGCTAGCAGACGCTGCCTGCGTCGGCGTCGCGAGGCGAGAGAAGGGGGGGAGCATAGGAGAGGAGAGAGAGGGGGGACGCGCATGCGCAGTGGGGGGTGTGGAGGCCGTAGGCAGGGATGCCTAGAGGAGAGAGGGGGAGCGTAGGAGGGGGAGAGAGAGAGGGGACGCGCATGCGCAGTGAGAGTGGGGTCACCGCGGGGAGGGATGCCTAGAGGAGAGAGAGGGGGGAGCGTAGGAGGGTAGAGAGAGGGGAGGGGACACGCATGCGCAGTGAGAGTGTGGTCGCAGCGGGGGAGAGAGAGAGGTGGGGAGGAGGTTTTTTATCTTCATTTTTTTCAAAGCGTTTGCGCATGCGCAGTAAGGGTGGTCGGCCGCACACCACCACCACCACCGGATTAAACTTCGGCATAAGACGCTTCGCATCTGAAAAAGCACACAGCCTCCTCCCCAGGCGCTGTGCCAGCTCATCTGCTGCGTCCGCCCGGTAGGACGGGTCCTGCTGTCCATGCCCCAATCGCCAACTAGCGCCCACGAATTCTACTCGCGACTCCAGTTCTTCGCACATTTTCCGCACAGCCACATTCCAATCCCTACATGGAGTGCTAGGGGATCTCGCTGCCAGATCCCCTCCCCGCAAGTGCATACACCACAAACCGATGTCCCTGGGCTTTCTGGAACCACTTGGTCAACAGGACTCGGAGCTTAGATGCTGAGCTGTCTGAGGTTGAACTGCCATTTGATATCTCCAGAGAGCCAGCATGGAGCACTACTATGGCTTCTGGGGCTTGCCTTATGTCCTCTGCCTGGTCCACTGCTGAGCACAGCTCTGTAGAGTGGCGCCTTCCTTTGCACGGAATATCACCCTTTTGTTCTAGCCTACAGCTTTCAGCGCTCCTCGTTTTAGTCTGGCGGCGTTCCCGTCCCCATATACGAAGGCACGTCTATCCCGCTGTGCCGAAGCGCCCAGCTTCTCCAGGTGCCGCTTGGGAGCAGCCTCGGGCGTTACCTGAGCCTTCGGCCCTGCCAGGCCTTGTTCTTTCCCGCCCTGGAGAAAGATTTCCTCATGTCCCCCCCCCGAACTACGTCGGCGGAGGACTCCCTGTGCCGTCCCACCCAAGGTGTGCCGTTAGGGTTTTCTCAGGTTCCCCCTGCCTCCTTTACAGTCCCTCCCGAACTCGACGCATTCGCTGCTCTATCCTCGCGCGAGGCCGTGCCGTCTCCCCGAGGTGCCTCCGATGTACCGGAGGGGACCGTCGCGGAACGGCACGCAGTCGTCTCCCTGAAAAGCCAGTCTTAAAGCGGCGATCTCATCCCGTAGGATTTCGCGCTGCTTCTGTTCCTCTTGTAGCGCCCACTTTAGCGATTCGCACTCTTTGGTGCTCTCCTCCTTTTCCTTCTGCTTTTCCTGCAGTGTCACCCCGGAAGTCTCACACTCGCTCTTCTAGGCGTTCATTTCCCGATCGAAACGCAAATTGGCGATAAACAGTTTGCTGTCATCGGCTGAATAACAAAACAACAGTGTTGCCAACAGAATTTTATTTTTTACGAAAAGTTTTCTTTAAGAAATAGCCTTACAAGTCTAGTCGTCAAAAATAGATATTTTTCACTAAAGAACGATCATGGCTACAATTATTATTTTGGTTCAGAAGGACACCCTGGGCACATTTAAAACTACAAGAGTTTTCACCTTTTCACATGCAAGATCGTTTTCGCAGATGCTCCTTAAAAAATAAAAAAGAATAAAATAATATATTTTTATTATTTTTAGAACGGATTCATATTTCCCCGCAAAATTCGTAAAACGTTTAGTGAAATTTGCATTCAAACAGCCTGTAAAATTTGGTAGAGTTTGCTTTAAAAAGAGCAGCGCGACGGGTAGTAGTAGTTCTACACCTGGCTTTGCTATGCATCCCCCCTTAACGTGGATGCACCCACGTTGACGCTTAGTGATACATCCCTATCCTCACGATTAACGTCCATGACCAGTGATTAAACAAACCCTTGTGGTAGCTATAGTAGTTAGCGGTGGGAGCGTATACAGAAAAGGCGGTGTGACAGCCAGAAGAGCGTCGCTGATTGAACGTACAACTTGGGCTAATGTCACCATCCTGCGCATCTTGAAGAGTTATTGAATACCACAGCACGACTAGAGGGAAACACAACGTACATCGTTAGTGCATTTCATTCAGGAAATGCATGTTCGGATAACTTCCGGTCTGGATTAACCGCCAGCTGACAGCTTCCTCCTTTGTGAGCTTCTTGTGGGGAAGGGAGTAGGTACGCCTGAGTCCCTTGTAGTAATTTAGGATGGCCGCATACTCAC
The DNA here is from genome assembly GCA_030522465.1 of Rhipicephalus appendiculatus. Taxonomy (NCBI): domain Eukaryota; kingdom Metazoa; phylum Arthropoda; class Arachnida; order Ixodida; family Ixodidae; genus Rhipicephalus; species Rhipicephalus appendiculatus. The sequence continues at coordinate 56,983 of JALIZH010025896.1, read as the reverse complement.
ACGGGACCGGCATAAGCTCCTCGAAGGCAGTGTCATGGGCTGCTCGGTCTGCTGTATACCCTCGAGCGAAATACTCTGAGCGCTGCCCATGGTGATCTGAGAAATCCAAACTAATACACATTACATGGACCTGCCAGGCCACTCCTGGCCTGCCCGTCATTGACGAAGCGAGTGTGGAGCGGTGGGAGGAGTTGCTGGCCGGCGATAGCCTTGACGATCAGATCAGTTTGGTCGACAGGGCCCGCAGGGCGGCAGTTGCCCGTGGCGTCCTGGACTGAGGACAGCCAGCACTGCAAGATGGGACTTACGGACCAAGCTGGCCCGTACCACAAACCCCTTTCTGTCAATAAATGTTTTCCTTCCTTCCTTCGTGTCTCCCCTGCAGTGCGGCCGCTATTTTTTTTGGGGGGGGGGTGAGCGTAAGCGTGGGGGAACGCGGTGTTACAGCTAGGTGAAGCAGGCGCGCGTCACAGAGCTATTTTCGGTATGCATGGATGCTATGAAGCTATGAGCAAGGCCGATGCTCGGACTAAGGTCGCCACCTCGCGGTGTGTTAAGGCATGCACAACTTGCACTTCTCCCTATTGGAACAAAACTGCACTTCTATTAGAAACGCGCCGACTGGGACGGACGCGAAGAAACGACGTGTTGCAGGAGCTAATCGCGAAGGCCGCAGTCATGATGCATTACTTCACTTTACCACTCCCAGAAAGTGACACTGTGCGAGGAAAGTGAGATATAAAAGGCGCCTTTCTAAAGCATCCAGATTGAAAAGGATGGATTACCCTGATATTGCAATGTTCTTGGCTATGCACAGTATTTGGAGTTCCCGAATGGCTGTATATCATGCTGATAATGCTGAACGAGTCACCGAGTACCTGCACCAGTCACTGACAACATTAAAAAAATGCAAAAGGATGTATCTGACTGGTTACCTCGCATGGAATCTGTTTTATATCATAAAATACTAGACAATGTATTTTCATCCCACTCTTGATTACTGAAGCCCTGCATAAAGGAAAAAAAAAGACGGTGGCGCAGTGGATAGCGTGTCCGATATCTGTTGTAGTGGATCGAGAGGTCATGAGTTGGGCTCCTCTTGACATAACTTTTTTATTCTCCTTCTAATCGTGTGCATTTCGTGCCGTCATCTCCGCGACGGAAATACGTCACTGAATTCTTGGTGGACCGTGGCATATAACACTTTCGCGTTAAAAGAAAAAGTGTTCAAAGCCATGACGCGCGCTGACGAGGGAATGCATCTTCTTGCACCGTGGTTACACCCCTCCCTGCGTAGCTTTCACCGCGCTCGCTGGTACAAAATGACAGAAAAAGCGCTTGAAGAATGCAACAAGTCCCTGCACCTCTGTTCGTACTTGGCACGTTCTAAGACATTCTGCGGAATGACATTCTGTGAAGACATCTGTGAAGCGTCATGCGCTAACAGTGAGACTGCTGTATTATAAAAGTGGTGCAGGGCCCCTTTTAATAAAAGAACCGTGGGTATCAATGACAGCACACTGTTCCTGCGAGCAGAACTCCCCAGGCGTTTCGTCCTCCCGCAATACATCACATCTCTCAACCAACTCACAGAGCGGTGTTGCAAGAGAGAGAGAGAGATGAAGAGGAAGGCCGGGAGGTTAACCAGATATTAGCATCCGGTTTGCTACCCAGTACTGGGGTGGGGAAATAGGGGCAAGAAAGAGGGTGTAAATTCTGTAAATATCCAATGGCCAAAATGGCATATTTCAGTTGTCCTCTTTATAGACTCCGTTGTCAGATAAGGTCCACACTAAAACCGCCAATTTCAGATACATCCCAAAAACCATTTGCCTCCCTAAATCTTCACACCACCATCGCTTCAATAGGCGTTCTCCCGTGTGCCTCCGTTTGGAGGCGCACTGGCGCAAGATTAAACTGAGTGAATCACCATTGTGCGTTCAGTGTAACCTCCCAGAGGCCTCTGAATCATGTTCTTTGTGAACGCAGGCTACATGCATCATAGAAACAGTCTCTGAAGGTGGCCTTACATCTTCAACGGGACTCATGCTTAGATTTGCGACATATTCTGGGCCCATGGCAAAGCAACACCTGTGCGTTACGCGCCACGAAAACGCTGTTGACTTTCTTCCGGGCCACGAGCCTGAACGAACCTTGGTAAACAGTGAAGTCTTCGTGTGGGTGGCTGTGTGTGTTATGCGTTTATCAGTGTGTGTATCGTAATCATCACCCAGCACCTGGAGTAGCATGTCAGGCGAATAGCCAGGCACACATCTCCAGCTTTTCAGTTGAAATATTTCAGTCTCTCTCCTCCGAAGGGTACATTAGGCACTGAGTGTAATGTAGCGTTTGAGAAAGTCGGGATGTTTTTCGAGCTGCTGAATTAGTTACAACGTTAGCTTGCTGATTATGCGGTGCAGCACACCACAGCATATGAAAAGTGCATACTCCTTCACTGTCCTCCTCATAATGCTTAGCACCCCCCGATTGTCAGTTACATGATGGTCACTGTACGTATCAGTTAAATTGCAAATTTCTATCATCACGCCATTCCGTGCGTGCACAAAGAGTTGTCGTCACCCATCCCGGTAACTTGTGTCGTATTCCTGATTTGATGCTGATTGGCTGCCGCAGCAGAACTCAGGCGAATGGCGTGGCGCATTTGACAGGTTGGGCATCTGTGGTCAATCGTTGAAGTCCCCAATGGCGGAAGACCGCGCTGTAAATGTGCTGACGGCGTTTTTTTTAATATGTCACAACATTGATGCAAGACGTGTCAATGCACATTTCTGCAATGATGCTTTTTTATTTTCCGTTCTAGCTTGCTAATTTTGAGCTATGACAGGTTATTCTTGTACTCTTTTATCACAGGCATACAGCCATGGCCAAAATCCAGAAACGTACGCGTCAGAACGTGTCCACGCTTGTCCAAGGATCTCCTGGAAGAACCGATGTGGAAAGGGAGCAAGGTTCTTCCACATTTACTGAAGACAAAAAGTGAGTAATCTAGTTGCATCACACGGGACCGAAATGTTGTCAGCAATTTTCTCGTTCTCTTTATTCAACTCAGATTCAGCTTTTGAAAACTGTTCTTTTCTATCGCAAACGTTTTGTGACTTTTTAAAGTGTTCCTGAACTATACTCTACCACAGAAAAAAAAAACTGATGGTCGAGTAATTTTACCACATTAACTTCTATTGCCCTACCTGCGGCAAGTTTATTTTTCACCCACTTTAATTCGTATCCGTCTATGCCATAACTGCTATGCTGCAGTTAAGCGTACACCCAATGCCCCCCTGTCCGTTCTTGAGCTTCATTGCTGGTGTAAATCGGTACGTGTAGCAAGTAGAATAGGGTCATCATCATCATCAGCCTGACTGCGCCTACTGCAGGGCGAGTGTCTCTCCCATGTTTTGCAAATTAACCAGTTCCTGCGCTAGCTGCGGCCTCGCTATCCGTGCAAACTAAATCACGTTTTGTGAAGAATTGCCGGAAACATCTCCCGGCTAACTTTCTGACTTCCTGGAATGCACTCTGTTACTCTTAATGAGCAGCGGTTGTGTTGCCTCAACGCTGCATGCCCTGCCTATGCGCATTTCTTCTTGATTTCGATTCAGGTTTTCTTAAGACCCCTGTGTTCCCTGACCAACTCTGCTCTCTTCTTCTTCCTTAAAGAAGCACTGGCAGAATATTCTGAAGCTAGATAACTTGATGGGATAGATTTGTGTGGACACACATGCATCATTCACAAAATGTGAGTGGGTAATATAGCCTAGAGCTTATCTAAAATCAATTTTACAGTGCGTGTAGCGCCACTGCCCACGAAACGCCCCACCTCAATTCATCCCCACAATCTTGGTTTTAATGTAAACAACCAACAGGCACCTCCTACACGATTTGTGTTGGCTGCCATAATCCTTTCGGGCACCCTCTCCTAGCAGGCCGTTTTCAACGGATAGCGGGAGCAGCTCTTTTAAGAACTTGCACGGGACTACAAAGGCTAACGTCCTTGCTTCGGCCGTGCATTTTTTGGGAGGTAACGCATTTTACAATAGGCCAGATGGGGATTATAGCAGCACAGGAAGTCTTGGTTGAACGAGATTGTCAACTCAAAGTGCCTAATGAGTGAAGACGGTGCAGTAATTGTGCTCATTTTGATTTCTCATTACAGTTATGCTAAACATATCAACTACAGTTCTGCAATTATCATTTTGTACTTTGTCTTCAAGCTTACTAATTTAGAGCTGTGAGAGGTGACTACCGTATTACTTCATTTCAGCCATCGAGCCATGGCCAAGGCCAAAAAGCGCATCCATCAACAAGTGTCCACCTCTGTGCGAGACTCTAATGGAACAAGCGGCGTGGAAAGGGAGCAAAATTCTTTGACATTGACTCACGACACAAAGTGAGTGATCTGTTTCCATTACACGTGGCTGAAATGTCAGAAATGGCCTGGTGCTCGTTATTCAACTGAAACTTAGTTTTCCCCTGTAATTGCTGTTTTCTATGTTCGTCAGAGTTAATCTCTATGCAATAAGCAAATTCATAGTTAAATTTTGCTAAATTTTGCATTGTTACAAGTACTACAGAAGCTACGGAATTATGCCGCCTGTCTCTTTTTCTTGCGTGAGTACCAGGGTTACCATTGGGTAGACTTGAAAAGGAGCCAAAACTCAAGGTAAAAGTAACCAAAGTAGTCATGCCATATAATTTTATCTCCAAATTTGTAGCCAAATAGAAAAAAAAGCGATATTATGTATAGATTTGTTAGCATTCAACAGTGAATAATATCATCTGGAATAAGCGAAAACGAAGTATAAAGAGCACAATATTTTCCCTCTTGCGTGGTCTACACTACATTAAAAAGTTATCATACTTTCAGTGCGCCTGCATGCAGTTGGTCTACAATGAAGTTATTGCAAGAGTAATTTTGGGCCAACTACACAGAAGGATCGTTAAATGGTGAAGCTGTCTTTTTTTCTCGAAGCCGTAGACCGAGATTAGTACAAAGTCACAATACTGCCTCTCGAGCTTCAAGTAGCAATATTTGATCGAATATGAACAGTCCGGCTTCATTTTGTCCCGAATATCTCTTTGACACGCTCTGTTTCAGCATTAGGATCTGGAGTCAGCATTGTGCTACGTAGCCACGCGTTTCCTTTCCTGCGCGCGTCCCTTCATACGGAGGGACGCTCGTTGGGTGCCTCGATGAGCACTAGGTCGCTGGCGGGGCGAGAACGTGTGCTCGCATAAGCCAACATGACAGAAAAGCTTCCATATAATGGCTATTCTTCAGACTTATTGCAGTTTAATCTTCAAATAATACGTAGAAATGGTCAGTAAATGCGCCAAAATAGAAGTTCAAGCTAGCCAGAAAGTGACCATGGCGCCGACAACCTGAAATTTCTGGCGCCAAGCAAGGCCGAAAAAGTAGCCAATTTGGCGCAAAGTAGCCACGGAGCGACAACCCTGGCGTAGAATATGACAGGTGGCCAAACGAGCGCCGGGAGCGCGTCGCCCCTCCTGCTCGAGTGGCTCGCGGCCGCCGCCAGGTTCGCGACGCGTTTCTGGGCCGAAAGACGAGCATGGCAAGCTTCCGCTGTGCAGTGAAGGCTGGTTGCTATAGCTATTTTCATGGTTCTAAAAAAGTTGGTTGTGTTTTTAATAGATTGTAGTGGCTGTCTGCCAGCTTCTCCGGCAAAAGTAAGTGTACAAGGCTTTACGGAGTTTAAAATTTTCTAATCCGCGCGGGTAATTTCGATAACACTGACGCAGTGCCGATTGCAAGTGCTGCGCATGTATTTTTTTTTTCTCAGAAGCGCGAAAACTTCTACCGGCGAATGTACAGAGTAAAAAAAAATTGTTTTCACGTTATTGCTTGCAGAACTGGGCTTATGGACGCCGTTAAATTATGATCATCTGGCTGCAATGAAACTTACGTGTTACGCTACGTGTCTGGGTTTTCCAACGGTATTTTTGGAATAAATACCATTCCTGCATATTTGTACGTTCATTAAAAGCTTTCTTATCCATATCGCAATCAGGAAGAAGAAACAGATGTGCTTGATCATGGACATTTCGACAAAATTTTCGTTTCAAACGTGATTCACTTTTCAAAGACGCGTTACTCACCGTGAGGTTTTCAGGACCAATCGGTATCCAGGGAAAATGCAGAAATGAAGCAATAAACAAATATTAGGGGTTGCAGCGCAAGCACGAATGTGCCAATGGAAAAGCGTAACGGAAGGCAAGGCGAGGAACGGAAAGCAAAGAGGGACAACATTCCTCACCTTGCCTTCCGTTAGCTTTTCCTTCAGCACCTTCGTGCTTGCGCTGCAACCCCTATTAACATGCAATTCAACCAAATCGCCCAAATAGCCGTTCTTCTTCAATAAATAAACGTGCTTAAAGTCACACTGTCGCACGAACGCGCGAGACACACAGAGCGTCGTCTGCTATCGGTCGTGACACGTATTGCAAGCGCAAATCCCTGCGAAAAGCCCGTTCTAAGCGACGCTAACTCTTCAGTGTTATTCAAGACCTCTCCAGTGTGCCGCGCTACAGCGCTCCCTCAAAAGCTAGAGACGTAAAAATACAGTCTAAATGCTCGCTACGCACACCTTCTACGTACTTTCAAACACGCCGGAGCGGAGAAATCGGCCTAGAGTACCCCTGCTGCCACCTTGCGGAAAAGCGGCGGCAACTTGAGCAATTTTGTGGCACGCGCGATGCATTGGTGAAGCGGCGCGTTTGGCCACTTGTCTATTCCATCACCGTGGCGAGTACTAAGCCAACTTCTACAGACAATCACGGACCTGTACACGCACTGTCGGGTACATGGTGTCGATGTGTACCTGAACAGAAGCCAGTGCTCGAACCGGACCATTAAACGGAAATTAAACCGAACCAATGCTTCATGGAGCTACCCGAATGCTGAACCCAAAAAAAGAAAACAAAAATACAAGGAAAAAACGCCGGGCCTACGCCGAACTCGCACGCACTCTTAGGTCAAGGAGGGACCATCTAAGAGCCCGCCTATTGCAAATACAAGGCAGAGATTGTAAAATTTGAATGTGAGGTATTATTTCGGAGGGAATTTGCGGCTGCATGTTCACCTGCTTCCTGAAAATTTGCAGTAAATATATTGGTAAAGCAGCTCCATATTAAATAAAAGCGTTAATCCATTCCGAGAGATGTTGGTATTGTTACCAATGAAAATTTTCATTCCTTCCCATATCTGCTCAGGGTTGTTACATAGAGTTAACTTTCCCATTGGTTCTCCCGCTCGCCTCGCTGGTGGCGTAGCAGCGAACTGCTGCCGCCACGGGAGTCGAAGACGGAACTTTCATCTGCTGGCACCTTGAAAGGACGACAGCTCCGACATCATTTGAGAGACGTTTAATTCGTTTCTCCTCCTTCCTTCCTCTCTCCTCTTTACACACATGGTTTGATAGCCTTAACTAACACCACACACTGTTACAGTCCAATGGGGACGCCGAAATGTCTCTCCTAAGCGCCCTGTTGGCTGTCGTCGATAATGTCCTTCCCGGATTCCTCCGAGCCAATCCCTCGGTCCACCACCGCCTCTCCCACATCGATGGTTCGTCGCCGCCGCTCAAACCCCTTTCGCCTTGAACCTTGGAATGCTTGGCGACAGGTGACGACCGGTCGTGGGAAGGCGCCTTGGATTCTGTACCTACAGCGCCGAGCAAGACAACGCGTCAACATCACGGACACGTACATCAATGACACTGCAGTCACTGGTTTTTGGGTTTCCCACGGATGCGGAAGTTGCCCCTTTCATTCAACCTTTGCGGCTGTGACTTGGCGCGTTGTCCCATCCTTGGGCTTTGTCGGCTTTGTGGGTATGTGCGTCCTTTTGTGACTGGCAGCAATTTGCCTAAGTCGGCGCCAACAGTCGTCGCTCCGATTGCTGACGGTGCCGGTTTCACCACGTCTGGGTGCCCCCTCCATCCTGTCTTGTACACAGTAGCTTGCACGGAGTCACCGTCCGCGGGGGGCGGAGGACAATCGGGGGCATTCGGGAGGCTGCGTGCACTTTGAACCCAACACCTAGGTTTGAAAACTTTTTCTAAAAAATGATCACTTTTCTTTTTTTGGATCTGCGTTTTTTACATTAGGAAACTTTTTTCTACTCTATAGTATTATCCCAGGACTTCTTGTTTTGAGGAATTCGGACAAAGTCAATTTTTTATTCTTAGAACAAAGAGACTAATTTAAAAAAACATGGTTCATCCCTTCGTCATATGAATCGGTATAACACGAAAGTGAAACGTCCTTACAGAAGTAGTCGAATGTTTACTGCACATTGATATAACAGAGCTTGCACAATGTCAGTTGGTGTGTTGACAGTTATAGCACCCTTTAACGTGGGTGCATCCACGTTCACGCTTGATGGTACATCTGTATCCCGACAACTAACGTCTATGATGAATGATTAAAAAAACCTTGTGGTCGTATATAGATGCTTGTGGTAGCTGTACGGTGAGAGCGGAGTCATTGAAAGCGGTGCGACAGCCAGAAGAGCGTCAATAGGCGCTTTTAGCTGACCGACTCTGCTTTCCGTTCCCGTTCCGCTCAAACGCTCAACGTTACCGGAGCGCAACGCGCGTTGTTGGTTTTAGCCACGCGTCTTTCGGTCATGTCAAGCGTGACGCCATCAGCGCATGAAACGCGTTTCAAACGCGCGGCTTTGAGGCAGCGCGTTCCGTGCATCAGTGCACAAACGCGGTGACGGTCCGGTCACACGCTCAGCGCTGACCGTCTGGCGCATGCGCAGTGGCCCCACCACCGGCTGGCTGAGCGGAGCGGGAGGCGAAATACGGTCAGCTAAAAGCGCCTAATTATTGGGCACCGAACTTGGGCTGAGGTCGCCTACTCGCGGCATGTTAGAATTATTGAACAACACAGTCCGACCAGAGAGAAACGCAACGCGCGTCTTGTCTTCCCCGTTGGCCGGCTGCGATTTTTCGCGGGGCGAGCTAGGAACATGGCTAGGGACTCGGAGTTACGGCCACGGGACGCACTCGCGCCGCGCACCTATATTTGGTACGTTTACTATTCGAAACACGCCGAATGGGACGGACGCGGAGGAACAACGCTTTGAAGAAACTAATCGGGCATTTCACGGTCATAATGCATTACTTCTGTTAGCAAGAGCCCTGTGAGAGGACAGTGGTAGATATAAAAGGCTTGTTTTTTAAAGCCTGCAAAGTATGTGACCGTGGCGCAGTGGATAGCGTGCCCGGCATCTCTTCTCGCGGACCTAGAGGTCGTAGGTTCGACTCCCGTTGACGGAATTTTTTTCTTTGTCTTCTGATCATGTGCATTTTTTCGAAGTCATTTCCGTAACGAAAATACGTCACTCAAATCTTGGTGGACCCCGGCATAAAACACTTTCGTGTTAAAAAGAGCTTAGAGTTTTCGAGCCGTCCTGTGCTTTGTATACGACACTATCAATGTCTTGACGAACTAACGGAGGCTGCAGATCATTACCTGGAGGCACAGGGGTTGGTTACCCTTGGCAAAGGAAAAAGTGAAAACCTGAGCGAACCAGCAGGTCCAACTCGCACGTCTGAGCGGTAAAAACAAAAAGAAAGACTACAGTGCTTTCTATGTGGCCAGAAGGGTCACAGAGCAGCCGACTGCTGGACCAACACAAGGGGTCCAACCACAAAGCCGCTGTTTTGAGGAAAGTGCCACGACACTGGGCATCAAACATATGACTGCCCGCAAAAGGCCAGCACTGTCGAGCAAGCCTCTTGTTCCGTACAGCAAGTACATGAGCCGCCAGGCACTAAACCAGAGGCACGAGCTGTCCGCTGCGTTTCCGGAACTTTAGAACGTAGGAGAACACAAATGTCCAAACTGTACGAAAAACGTATGCCTACAGCCGCAGGCATACTTGAAGGACAGCCCGCTCCTGTTTTGCGAGATACGGGATGCGATACTATTATTGTGAATAGGTCCCTCGTATCAGACAGTAAACTGACAGGCAACATTTCCTCGGTCTGTCTTTTAGACAGAAGGTTGCTGAAGCTGCCTGAAGCAGGTGTAGAGATAATCTCACCATTGTTCTCAGGCAAGACCCGAGCCATCTGCATGGACAACCCCATATATGATGTTGTCTTGGGAAATGTTAAAGGCGTTCGTGATGTCTCCGATTCTGACAATGACTGTAAGGGACATTTTTGTGTCCTAAATGAGTCGACCAGTGCAGAAGATCACAGCGACTATACCAATGGATACTTATCCGCAGTTGCCTTAACGTCGACTGCCTGTAATACAGTTGTAAAGACAAAAGTTGCAGCGGTAAACCAACAGGCAACACGAAAGCCCAAGTTGCTGCCCGTACCACTTCTCAACTCCTTGGACCTTAGCCCACAAGACCTCAAAACAAGGCAAAAACAAGACAGCAGCCTGCGGAAATGCTTTGAGGCTGTTAACCAAGAGGTCACGACCAGGTTCGCTAACACCCTTTTCTTTATGAAAGAGGGGATTCTCTACCGCAAATATACGCTGCGTTAGAAGAGAGAAACGGAGCAGCTTGGGGTCCCAAGGAGCCTCCGACATATTGTTATGGACATGCTCACGAAGGAATTCTTTCGTGCCATCACGGAATTAGACGAACCAGAGACCATGTGCTCGAAGAGTTTTACTGGCCAGGTGTTCATTCGCACATCACACGATTTGTTAAATCGTGCGCCACGTGCCAGAAAACCATTATCAACAATCAAGTTGGTCGAGTGTCACTGGAACCAATTCCACTTAAGAGAGCACCAACACTAATATCGGACCATTATCTCGCATGTCACTGACAACAGACAAGCGATCACTTGTTCCGTTCCGACGAAAGGAATCAGCTGGAGACGTCGACAGATCGGAATCTTTCCCTCCAAATGAAAGGCCTTCGACTAGCCATTGATGAACCAGAGCAGTCCACTTACCACACGTGGAAACACGTGAAGCATACGGGCCACGATGCTTCTACAGCCGAAAAAAAAGTCAGATCATTTCGCCGCCTGATGAAACACGACTGCTCGGCTGCGCATATAAATGGTTGTAGAACGTAGGCGTAGAACATAAAACCTGAATATTATATCCATAAGCAACGTCTACATCGAGAATTGGTGCTTATGGGCATTAACGTCATATGGCTTCAACATTACAGTGCGATACTATACAGGTATCATGACGCTTCAGTTCTGTTGATTGTTTGTAATTTTTCATCCTGTGTACTTTTGAAAGTATTCTCATACGTGCCGAGTGTGTGGGGCTCGGAACTGCTTTTGTGTGTGTTTCTGTCAGCGTACCAACATGTTCCCAGTCCCCTCAAGTTCGTATAACGGAAGAACTTTCTTAAGTGGGGGTGAATGTGATGAAGTACATGAAAAAATGCGAGCGTAGCAGACGGCAGCGCTGCATCGGCTAGAGGAAGACGAAAAAAGGAAGCAGATTGGAAGCTCGCGCAGAAGAAAAAGAGAAAAAAAGAAGGGGCTCATGCAAAGGAGAGCTGTTGGAACGCCTGCAAGACGTGGCGAGATAGCCTAGGGCGAACCCGCAACTACGCGCGAGGTTCAGAAGGCCAGGCTTCTGTCTTCGAGCCGTTGGAGTCGTCGGACCATGGCGTGACCTGGCACGAGATCCGGGAGAGCCTGTTGCCGGACATCTTCCAGAGAGCGAGCGTGCTCAAGACGCCGGAGCCACCAGCTACCACGTCTAGCGAGCTGTGGCCGCCCACTGCTAGCGACGGAGCCTGAGCATGGGGTCCGTCTGCACCGGGACGTTCGCCTGCGCACACAAGCGATCGGCTACCCTGCAGGGAAGCAACGAGCCGCACCCCGCAAGGCACCGGACTCTGCAGACTTGTGAGAGTGCGCTTTTTTTGTTTTTTTTTTCTGTTTGTCGCGTGCACGAGCCCGTGGTATACTCCTTCTTGTAATGTCTTTGTCGTGAAATATAACTGGCTTTTTGTGTCCACACTGTCTCCATCCTCCTCGCGTCATACGCCTTGCGATGTGACGAACATAATTACCACATATCTGGCGTCCGCGACAGGACTGCTCTTATTCCATCTAACAAGAGCATCACATTGCATATGTGTGTGTGACGGTCGATGATGCAGGCAGATAAGCTGACGGCGAATGCAAATGAATTAGGTTTTGAGTGGCTCAGCATTAAAAGAATGGATAGACCAAGAACCCGCACGCGAAAAGGATGCGCGTGACGCTCGTCCGGCTGAACGAAATGCAGTGAAAGAAGCCGAGGCGGAGGCAATCGCTAGATTAAAGGCAGATGAGAAAGTTCTCTAGCTGAAGTTAAGGTTGCGTGAGTTAGATGCGACAGCAGGTAGCTCGACTACTGGGCAGCGCAGTCGTCTACTACGCTCGCATTTTTTTCATGTACTTCATCACAGACACCATAGCAAAAGCGGCATTTTAATGTATAATCACTGTCGTTTTGAAATTACCACACGCTTATTTTTTCAATCCGCCGTACACGTCTATCCAATTGGTTGTTCGCAGCAGCCGAGTGTTGTTTATATTTTTCTGCACTCGCAATAAAGTCGAGAAGCATTTCTTGTGTATTGTTTTGCCTGAAGTTGATTATAAGCACGCGGTTGTTGCATTGCCGCCACTCTGAAGACAGCTGCTTCCATATTTTTGTACACTCTACTCATACTTCTATCTAATCTTGGCAGCCATATGTAGAACAGTATGTATTATTCCACTCTGCTAATAATGCTTGCAGCTGTGTTTCTCCTGCTTTGCTGCCAGGGTGACGCGACCTAGTCAGGCGATTACTCAGCCTTTAGTCGTGTCCCACAAAGCAATTTGTAACAATTTTGCCTTGAATAAACCAAACAAACAAACAAACAAACAAACTCCGAGAAAATAGCATCATTATTAAAATGATTGGCTCTGCGTGAGTAAATGGCAGAGCTGCGTCTTTTAAGTAAAAAAACAATTAAAGAGAACGACAAGTGGACATTAGAACCGATGCAAACACTCGGAAAAAGACCGATTCACGAGAGAAGCTTGTGCAGCATAGATCTGTTGTTGTTGCCGATTATTTGTTTACTCGTGCTGGTACTCAATAGTTGAGCACAGCGACAGAGAAGCACCACGGAGAAGCAGGGCCACTTGGAAAGAAGATCGAAGTATGACATCATATTGAGATCACCAAGTGCTATATGACTCACCATGTATTTGAATTTCGCTCCAAACGTGACTCAAAACTCAAAGCGTCCCTTATGAACTCAAAACGACTGCAAGGCGAAAGTCATCTTTTTTTTTTATTCTCAGCCGATTGCATTGATTATGCCCCGCCACTCCCTGAAATCTGTCTCCACCTGACGTGGTTTTATACAGCCTCCATGATCGGAGCCATCTCACCTGTTTGCACTGTTTGAGTTTGTAACGCAATCATGTGACGTCACTTCACATGAAATCATAATGACGTCACAAAGTTTGGTAATGTGTGACGTCGTGATGCTGTCATATGGTAACGGCATCACGTGATGGTTCTTTTGCGTCAACCGTGCTGACGCCGCTTAATAAGCTGAAGGGAGGCCTCTGTGTTGGTATGCAACGCGAAAAGGACGCAATACCGTGGCAAGCCAGCTCGAACACACATGCTGTGCCATGCAGGCACTGAAGCAGCGCGAGTCACAAATAACGTCTGAGTGCGCACATGTTTCTTGCATAATAACGGTTTTTACACAGCCAATGTCGTCGTCCGTCGGCAAAAGGCCAGGCAAGTCGTTAGCAGCGTGTAAAATTTCTCAACTTGCTCCCACCTTGCCGAGTTATCTGCCGCAGAGCCAACTTAGCGCGACCACCTTGTGTTCGCAAATGCCACGATGACCAAGAGTCTTTGGCCGCGCTGCAGCGTGAGTTTCTGACCGATCACAGACTACAGAACACTGGCGTAGCCAGGGCCGTGGGGGGAGGGATGGTCTCAACCTCCCCCGAAATTTTCCAACTTTGCATGTGGGTCGTTCCATATCAAGTGTAACAGGTAAATTATGGACCATCTCCAATCATTCAGAAATAAATCGTGCTAGTATATGTGAATGGAAGGAGTAGTTATTGAAGTGTGATATTTCGGGAAAGAATTTTTCCTTGCCTAGAGGGCGCTTCGAACTTTGGTCACGGAAGTGAAATTGTGTCGCGCTAATCAATCTATACAAAATTACTGGTTTCAGCAATTAACTTCAAACAATCTTTTCCGTAATCTCGAGGCGCCGATATTTCGTGACTTTAATAGTTTATTCATTCTTGTTTTAACTTTCATTATTTTTCACACTGGCGAAAAGTCGCAAAATGCTGCACGTTTAGCGTTTTGTAGAAAATAAAGATTTCTTTGGTAAGTATTATATTGTCACGTGGTCGTGACGTCGACGAAGGCAGCAGGCGACGTGTCCAAGATGAAGCTGTTTATTTGGGCCGAACTTGTGGCCGAGAAACGGAAAGTAAGAATACAGCAATACACACGGTATGCACTGATAGCGGCGAACAGAGCGTCGGCCGTCGATCAACTGACAAGCGGTGAAGCGCGTCGGCATTTATACGCGTGTCATCGAATATTCCAGTCTTATCACTGGTTGTCGCGAAAGCTCTGGAATAAGCTCGCGTGTTCGCGTCTTGCGCGCAATCTTAACACAACGATCTACAATAAACGCGAAGCTTCTAGAAAAATGAGGCGCGGTTTGCGCTGAGCATTGCTTACAGTCTTTGTGGGCGTAAACCGAATACAGCACAAGTATAATACAAAACGCGCGTGGCAATGCCCCCCCTCTGAAAAAAGCATCGTCCCGATGCTTAAAACAGAACACGGGGGGGGGGGGGGGATTCATGCAATAATAAATAATAAAGCAAGAAAGTACAATAAACAATAAGCACAAGCACGAAAGTACAATAATAAAGCAAAAATTACAGTCTTCAGGTTCACTAACGCGCGTAATACGGCTTGAGGCGCACGACATGGACGACTTCAGGTCGCGCACGGCGCCGCTGAGAGTTCGTAATGCCGTCAGGGACAACCTCGTAGTCGAGTGCGCCGAGACGTCGAAGTACCCTGTGCGGACCGAAGTATCGTCGAAGGAGCTTCTCGCTAAGTCCCCGTCGGCGAACTGGCGTCCAGACCCATACACGGTCACCGGGTTGGTATTCCATGTGGCGTCTTCGAAGGTTGTAGCGACGGCTGTCGGTCTTTTGCTGGCTCTGGATGCGCAGACGGGCGAGTTGTCTGGCTTCTTCGGCGCGCTGAAGGTACACGGTGACGTCGACGTTTTCCTCGTCGCAGACATTGGGCAACATGGCGTCGAGCGTCGTTGCCGGGGTCCTTCCGTAGACCAATCCATACGGCGTCATCTGCGTCGTTTCTTGTACCGCCGTGTTGTATGCAAAGGTTACATACGGAAGGATGGCATCCCACGTCTTGTGCTCGACGTCGACGTACATGGCCAGCATATCGGCGATGGTCTTATTTAGACGTTCGGTGAGGCCATTGGTCTGCGGGTGGTAGGCGGTGGTCCGGCGGTGACTTGTTTGGCTGTACCTCAGGATCGCCTGCGTTAGGTCCGCTGTAAAGGCCGTACCTCTGTCGGTAATGAGGACCTCTGGGGCGCCATGACGCAGTACGATGTTCTCGACGAAGAACTTTGCTACCTCGGCTGCACTGCCCTTGGGCAGCGCCCTTGTCTCGGCGTAGCGGGTGAGGTAGTCCATTGCTACGACGATCCATTTTTTCCCGGAGTTCGACGTCGGTAACGGTCCCGGTAAGTCCATGCCGATTTGCTGGAACGGTCGGCGAGGTGGCTCGATGGGTTGCAGAAGTCCGGCTGGCCTAGCGTGTGGTCGCTTCCGTCGTTGACAATCTCGGCAGGTCTTCACGTAGTGGGTGACGTCGGCAGTGAGGCGAGGCCAGTAGTACTTTTCTTGTATCCTCGCGAGCGTACGGGAAAATCCAAGGTGTCCAGCTGTCGGGTCGTCATGCAGAGCGTCCAGAACTTCGGGACGTAACGCTGAAGGTACTACGAGGAGGGAGTCGGCCCGGAGTGGCGAGAAGTTTTTCTTTAGGAGAATGCCGTTGCGCAAAAAAAACGACTCCAGTCCTCGTCTGAATACCTTTGGAGCCATGGTGGCCTTGCCCTCGAGGTATTCTATAAGGCCCTTGAGTTCCGGATCGGCTCGTTGTCGTTCAGCGAAGTCATCGGCGCTTATGGTTCCCAAGAAGCAGTCATCATTAAGGTCGTCCTGTGGCGGCGGGTCGACGGGGGCGCGAGACAAGCAGTCGGCGTCAGAATGCTTTCGTCCGGACTTGTAAACGACGGTGACGTCGAATTCTTGAAGTCTGAGACTCCATCTTGCGAGGCGACCTGAAGGGTCTTTCAAGTTAGCTAGCCAACACAAGGCGTGGTGGTCGCTCACAACTTTGAAGGGCCTGCCGTAGAGGTGGGGGCGAAACTTCGACGTAGCCCAGATGATGGCGAGGCACTCTTTTTCTGTTGTTGAATAGTTGGCCTCTGCCTTGGATAGCGACCGGCTAGCATAACTGATAACCCTTTCCAGTCCGTCCGTCTTCTGCACAAGGACGGCGCCGAGTCCCACGCTGCTTGCGTCGGTGTGCACTTCTGTTTCGCCGTGTTCGTCGAAATGCGCAAGTAACGGAGGCATTTGCAGGCGTCGTTTTAGTTCTTGAAATGCTTCCTCTTGCGGTGATTCCCACTTGAACTCGACGTCGGTTCTGGTAAGGTTAGTGAGTGGCTCGGCGATGCGGGCAAAATTTTTGACAAACCGCCTGTAATAGGCGCACAGGCCGAGAAATCGACGGACGGCCTTCTTGTCGGCGGGTGGCGGGAATGTAGCGATGGCGGCTGTCTTTTGAGGATCGGGGCGTACTCCGGACTTGCTGATCACGTGACCCAAGAACAAGAGCTCCTCGTATGCGAAGCGGCACTTTTCAGGCTTCAAGGTGAGGCTGGAGGTCTTGATTGCTTGAAGTACTGCGTCAAGTCGCCGGAGGTGTTCGTCGAAGTTTGAAGCAAACACAATGACGTCGTCCAGGTACACCAGTCCTTGTAGTCCTTGTAGGTACACCAGTCCTTGTGGTGCCAGTCCTTGTAGTCTCCGGCTAGCTCGACTCTCCTGGATGGTGTCGGTTTCTTCTTGGCGACTTGGGCTGGGTTCACGGCTTGACGGGGGCGTTCGGTACATGAAAGGAGCAGCACCTCCACCAGATGTCACGTGGTCGTGACGTCGACGAAGGCAGCAGGCGACGTGTCCAAGATGAACCTGTTTATTTGGGCCGAACTTGTGGCCGAGAAACGGAAAGTAAGAATACAGCAATACACACGGTATGCACTGATAGCGGCGAACAGAGCGTCGGCCGTCGATCAACTGACAAGCGGTGAAGCGCGTCGGCATTTATACGCGTGTCATCGAATATTCCAGTCTTATCACTGGTTGTCGCGAAAGCTCTGGAATAAGCTCGCGTGTTCGCGTCTTGCGCGCCATCTTAACACAACGATCTACAATAAACGCGAAGCTTCTAGAAAAATGAGGCGCGGTTTGCGCTGAGGATTGCTTACAGTCTTTGTGGGCGTAAACCGAATACAGCACAAGTATAATACAAAACGCGCGTGACAATATTCACATTGTGGGCTTTATGGGTTCTTATATTAAATCATAAAAAATACTGCGAGAGCGAACCAAGCAGAAAAATTGCCACAATATTGCGACAAATTTGGAAAAAATAGCATTTTGACCCATATTTCGACTTCGTTATCGCAATGTAGCTGTCCAAGTAAAAAATATAGCTTATACACCTTTGCGTAGCATGCTTTGTTGGCATGACATACAGAGAGCTTGAAAAGAGTAATTTTTGTTTTGAACGAGAAAACAATTTTCGACCAGAACAACCACACGGTTGTAAGAAATTTGCCTTTGTTTCGCCTTCACTGCCTAGCACGTCATCACAAGATTCCAGCGCGGGCCCATTCGCGTGGCCCGATGAATGAAAAAAAATAAATATTAGGGTCTCAGCAGGAATCTAACCGAAGCGTTCTGCGGGACAATCAAGCATTGTACTACAGAGCCACGCCAGGTTTCCCAACTGCTTTGGGAATAGGCCCTATGCAGGTGTAAGGTTGGTGAAACGACAATTGTGGTTGCTGTGCTGGCTATCTAATTTTATAAACATAACATATGTATTGCTATGATACAGGCGTCATGTCGGGTTAACGTCAGTTGCATACTTAAGCGCTATCCACTGAAGTTGGTCTACGTAGCACTATCCAGGAATACCATCCTCGTAAGCACAAGCGCCACATATCAGCTTACCGCTTCTGGTGTTGGTAATACCAATGTTGCTGTTGGCATCGTTACGCAACTGTAAGGGACTGGTTACATAAAACATATGCGACTATTCAACATATGTCTGTGCGTACAACATTTGTACATCTCTGCAGCATAATCGTAACGTATCGCTCAATAAAAAAACTTACACCACACTCGCCTTCCCCCCCACGTGCTTCGCATAACATCCATTCCCATGGTATACCTCACGTGGGATCTGCGAATGGTCGTGTTCGTTTTTTTTTCTTTTTACATTAAACGGCGTTTTAAATAAACATGTAAATCTCCTGGTATTGAGGGATTGTGGAAGGGATACGCAGTGATGTTCGTCGACCTATAACTCAACCTTTGTTGTACGGTGCGCTGAAGTACAATATTTGTCTTTGAACCCTTTTTTAAACTCAATATAGAGGGAAGTGATGCGCAATAAAACTAGCGCGTGCGTAAACCAAAGCTCTTTATGTAAAAAATGGTCCGCGGTGAAGAAGCTTCTTTTTGTGGTAGTGTTGTCTGAGTAATCGTTTAAACAGATGATACATGGCTCTCTGACAGGGGTGGGCAGTATCGCGATACAAGAGTATCGGGACAGTATCTTAGATATACTTTTGAGTATCTGTATTTCTGTATCGAGATACATTTGCAAAATGTATTTGTATCTCAGTAGTGAAATACTTTAATGATGTATCGATTATATCGCGATACACTGCAGGAGATAGGTATCTCGTTACTTTTTTTCTGAAAATGTCTCAACGTGTTTCCAAGGGGGGAAGGCAGACTTTATTGTCCTAATCCAAATAAAGGTACGCTAGCGGTCGGCGACACAGTGGGAGGCAAAGGGTTCCTCACACGCACAGAATGACCCATGTGCTAAAAAAACGCTCAACGCCGCTGACGGCAGAAGGAGCATTGTCAACCTCTATCTACGAAAGTAACTGTCTCTCAAGGCAGGTATCGCACCCCTTATTTTTTTCGGGCGAAAAGCCATTTCTCGAGTACGCGTGTCTTGTCTGAAGGCCGAATCGCGCTGTTTAAACGACAGCCTATTTGAGAAGCTGCTGTTGCCTAAGTGCAATTAACGCCAAAGCCGTGCGTCTAAATGACCTTGTGTCTGGAATAAACGTATGCTTTTAAATGCGAATGCATTTCTTAGCCGGGCTATGTCAGGCGGCGTTGTCCGGCGTTGTCCGCGGAGGAGGAGGATAGGTTGAGGAGGTGTCCGCGCGCCGGCAGGTGTTATCTCTCCGCTCTCACTCCCCCCTCCCATAGAGTGTAGGAGAGGGTAGGTGCAGTGCTTCGCCGCTTCTTCTCTCGCCGTTCGCTCTCTCTCCTCCCTGCGCCCCACTCTCCCGTCCGCTCGCGCCTCACTCTCGACCGTTCGCTGGCTGGGCGCATCTCAAGGCGATGGCAGAAGTGGAGAGGAGGAGCACGCGCTCTGGTGCGTGAGGGCGCTCGCATCGCGGGAGGTCGGCGGAGCTCCCGCGATAAAAAAAAAGAAAAAAAAAACAGGCGCTGCGCCGTGCTCCCGACCGGGCTGAAGAAATTAGGCGCCTTTTTCCTTCTTCGAACCACAACCACCACATATAAATGGAGTGAAGCGCGCGCGAAATGCATTCGCATTTCCTCACGATTCCCTTCGGGGAGGTGGGGGCATTTTTTCTTAATGCACTGGCGTTCGCTAGTAAATCCAGCGATTGTGTTGACTTGCAAGTTTCAATACGTTGATATTAATCTCAATATGATTCTGCACCTAATAAATGTCTCGGAAATATCTCCGAAATATCCCGCTACGTCAAAGACAAATGTATCTCAGTATCTGTGTTTTAAGCTTCCAACCCATGTATTTCGATATCTGTATTCCGGAATACTTTTATGAGTATCTCTGCCCAACCCTGCTCTCTGTTGTAAGAAAGCCTCATCTCTCCATCTATACATTCTAATATGGCAATCTAGCTCATCCCAGCCTGGTCGAAAACTACGCTCTGGCTGCACCGAGGAGCGCTCCTAGGCACACAGTGCCCGTTCCACCCCTGCAGTCGTAAATACTCCAACAGTTCACGCTTACTAACAACGTACGCATTTCAGCACTGCTGCTGCCGCGTTCTGCTTTTCAAGCACAAATGCGGTGAGGTGTCGGGACCTTGCGTTGTGCTTTGCACCTGTGTGTGCCGATTTTTAATGGAATGTTATATTGTGAAGGTTTGTGGGCCCAGGAACTCAGACGTGCAGAACAGAGACAGTAAACATGAAAATTACTTCATCTATTAGGATGGATCACAAATGACAGACGTAAACGAGTGACACAATACACATAAACATAACACTGCACTATTGAAGCTGTTCTTTAAGCCTTGTCGAAATAGTAAGCCAATCCTTCTGTGCACATGTCTATGCACGGCAGAGAGAGAGAGAGATAATTTATTGGAAGGCAGAGCGGTCGGCCTGAGCTAGTGCGCTCTAGCCTGCTACTCTGCACCGGGGATAAGGGAGAGGGGAGAAGAAAGAGTGATGAGGGGTGATGATGGAGAGAGAAAGAAGTGCGTGCATACAAAAAATCACGTAACATAATGGTTTCGCTAAAGCGTGCTGTCCAGTCCTGCAGTCTTGAGAAAATCTATCACAGCCGTGATAGCAGTTGCTGACTTCAGTCTCAACTGCAGTCTCACTTAGCAGTCTCACTTAGCGTTACCACACCGATGCCTGTCAAGGTTGAAGCAAGCGCATTCAGTTGAGACACGTATAAAGGGCAGTCGCACAATAGATGTGTAAAAGTCTCATCTACACGGCAGTGCTCACAGTCCGGGCTGTCCACACGGTCGATAAGGTGCGCGTAGCATCGAGTGAAGGCGACGCCCAGTTGAATCCTGTGTAGCAAACTGGCGTGGCTTCGGTTTATTTTAGACGGGAGGCGAAAAGTCATGCGAGGGTCTGTTTCCCGCAGATGCCTGTACCGATGATCTGGGTTAGACCAGTAAGTTGTTGTGCCCCCTCGCATAAGTGTTCTCATCAAAGCATTCACGCCACCTCGCGAGTATGGTATTTGTACGTGAACGGCGCCGTTATCCACAGCGGCTTTTGCTGCAGCATCAGCTAGCTCGTTGCCTGCCAATCGAGAGTGTCCAGGTATCCATTGGAAGGTAATCGTGTGACCATTTCGTTGAGTGAGGTCGAAAGTCTGTATGATTTCGTAAGCCAATACGTAATACTGTCTTCCTCTTGAGCAAGAATGAAGGGCTTGCAATGCGGATTTCGCATCAGAGAGTATTGTCCAGTTGTGAGGAGTTTGGTGGGACACAAATCGAACAGCTTCCCGTATAGCAACTAGTTCTGCTGCTGTTGAAGACGACTTGTGGTCTAACTTGTGTTGCTGGGAGATATCTAGTTGAGGGATCACAAACGCCGCAGTCGAGACGCACGCAGTCACAGACCCATCAGTGTATATGTGTACAGCATCGCTGTATCGCTCTTTCAAGTATGCCAAGGTGAGTTGCTCGAGTCCCACACAAGGAACACGCAATTTCTTCGAAATCCCAGGTATTTGAAGGCACACCAGTGGTATACGCTGTGTCCACAGCGGCACCTCAGGGATGACGGTTGGTGCGAAGCCTACAGAAATGGTATGCTTATGAGTGTTGAGGCATTCTGAGTAGGCGCAGCCTGGTCGGGTTGTCTGTAGTGTAGACAAGGTGTGGTATGCATGCCTTGTCAGCAGTCGAAGGTGCACTCGAAGGGGCTCACAAGACACGTAAACCTCTATAGGGTAGGTTCGTGACTCTTCTATGGTACCTGACGTTGTTGTGCATGGTACCTGACGTTGTTGTGCCGGAGCGCTCGCGCTTGAAGGCTTTTCAACGTACGAATGCATGTTGCACGCATACGTGAAAGTACAGGTGAGCTGTAGCGTAGGTAACCCACAAACAATGCCTGGTATAACGGCAGAAAGCTTTTTTCAGCGGGGCCCCATCTTAGTCTAGCTATAACACGAAGCACGTCTACAAAGCTGACTAGTTTGGTTCGTAGCGCCGTGACGTGCTTCGACCAAGATAGGTTGCGGTCAATAACGACGCCCAAATATCTCTAATGAGTGACAGCAGGAATCACTGCTCCGTCTGCGAATATCGGGTACCGCGTCATTGATTTCTTTGTAAACACCAATGCAGCACATTTGCCTGTCGAGAGATGCAGGCCGTGGCGGCGCAAGTACATTGATGTTGTTGATGTCGCGTGTTGAAGTCTTGCTCACAGTTGCGGACGCGTTACGCCAGATGCCCATATGCACATGTCGTCCGCGTAGGCATTTGCACGGCAGGGCACGCTCGTGACCCAACGCTCGCGAAGTCGTCTACCACTCACTCCTATCATTGCGTCGAACACAGACCACGGGCAGCACGATGAACTGGTCGTGTCGGACTTGCAATCAGCCACGTCCTGGAGACGTCTACAAAGATGCCGTTGCGGCGAACACAGGCGCCAGGTAGCATGATGCCCTGGTTGTCTCGGCCTTGCCAGAAGTCACATCGCAGGGGTTCGTGAAGGCTTCTCGCAGGGTGATGGTGGCAGTGCGGGAAACGCAGCGCCGTCCTTGCAGACGCGGTGGCGCCCGCATAGCGTCAATGGCCTAGCACACGGGGTTCGAAGCCACAAACGTTGTTGTTGTTGTTCCTCAAGTACTTGGCGCAACCCACCTCGGGGGATGGGCCATGATTCGGACGGTGCCTCGCTTAAGAAATTAGTTGACTTGCTGAAGGAACGGGTTCAAAAATAAATACTTTAGCCATTGCTCAATAACAGTATCATCGCGTAAAATTAAAAAAAAAGACACCTAAAGAACAACGACTAAAATACATGTACGTACAGGTGTGATAAACGAAAAAAATGTTCCGAAAATTCAACCTAAGTTATACTATCATGCTAATCTTTTAGTCTCCCGGACGAAATTGGATACACCATCGAAAATGCTCCTGTGGCTAAAACCAAGTATGGTAGCACCAAATGAAAGAATCACCGGAAGTGTCAAATTCAAGCCCATGTTTCGCCTGACCGAACTCGGCGACGACAGCCAGCAACACTTCGTCTTGCTCTTCCTTCACACAGCTCTCTTTGGTTTTCGGAGGCGGCCACTCCGATACTAAATCATCACATATATATAACCTTTGTGCTAATGACGACATGGCTGCCGAGATAAATGGAACATTCACATTTTTTATCGTAACCTATAGACCACCGCACCGCATTCTCCAATTAGCTGGAATTAAAATGGGCTCCGATATCATAAAAGTCTCGAATGAAAAGGATACTTTCGTAGAGCTAAGGATAGACGAAATAAAGGACCACACCTCTGCCTTGATGCTTCAAGGACCTGAACAGGCAATCTTTTCTGGCTCTGACTATTAGGTAATAAACTAAAGCTTTTCTAGACGAGTTCAGTCATTGAAGCTAAAAAAATTGGAAACAAACTGTTAGGTATTTCTCGTGGATACTCAGCGCAAGATAAGCTACTATCATTGGAAAATCTAAAGGAAATGTCATATATATCTCCAGGCAAACTGAGAAACACTCCCACTAGTATTACATTTACTCCGTCATTAGTCACAGTGTTCACACAATTCGTTTCCTTTGTGTTTTACCTTACTAATGTCGATCCATGATTTGAGATTTCTGTGCTACTTTATTTCAGGTGTCCAGCTACGACCACAACAAAAGCGGGGACCTCTCAAAAAGACTGCAGTTCTGGCCAAGGCTCTCCAAGGACGAGCCGCGTGAAAAGGAAGCAGCGTTCTACCGCATCGACTGCAGACACAAAGTGAGTAATCCGCCAGCAATGCACGCCGACCGTGGTTCAATTTCTTTCATATATCGCTGTGTCTGTTGGGTACATATTCCCACTTTTGTAAGCTCTTGCATCGCTATCTGCTGTAAGCGAGAACTGGTCCATTGAAACTTAATGTTTCACAGCGCTAGGAATGAGGACGACATTGAGAGCTAGACACGGCACTGTGCGCGTCTATCGATGTCGTCCTCGTTGCTAGCGCTGTGGTTATGCACCAACTCGCCCAACGCTCAAATTGAGTGAGCCATAGAAAGGCTTTATCTGCTGGCGCACGGAGCTCTTCCTTAAGTTCCGTGTAGTGTAGCACTTGCTCATACCGTCCCTGCCGGTGCACTCCTGTATACCGTGCGCGCTTCCTTTCCCGTTTAACGTGCTTCGTACCAGTTCCGTCCACATGCACCACAAGTGCGGCGAGTACCTCTTTGGGTCAACACGGCGAGGGTGAGCTGCTTTCATCTCGGCGAGCGAGTCGTCTCCTAGGCCTACTTCGCGGTGCCGCACAAGGCAGAATGTGATAGCGAACGTGGGCGCGTTGCGCTTTAACTGTCGGTTATTTACCCTTTCTTGGACAGCAGGACATATACGTCCCACTTTTTATTCCTTGTTTTAGGTGCTGTAGCTCATTAAGAGAGCTCGCGCTACCACATACAAACCACTAACTGCATACATTGAGCATACTACAACATCATTTACTCAGTTTCGTGAGATCTCCTCTAGGTGGAAGCATCCAACAAGTCAAGGAGCCCTTTTTCTTTTTTCTTGTTCGCATTTCAGTTTTTGTGTGCTTTTGTGGCCTAATTTAGAACAAGAAAATGATGTCGGGTGAATAAATTTTGTCTTTCTTGCACTACAGTAAACACTTAGCGGAAACTATCAACCGTTTTTTTTGTTGTGATGTTAAAGCATGAATACATAAACTGTACGTGTTTTAGGAAGAGCGGTGTGATTCAATAGCTCCTTTTTGGGCGGAGTATGCATAGCGATAGCGTAGTGGCTTTTCGGTCAGTACTGATTACATCGTTTTACAGCGGAGCTGCTGAGCTTTTGCTACGCCGTATGGCGACACCAGAGAAATATCCACATCATGAACGGGCACGTGCTCTCTTCGTCCTCTTCTTTATTTTTCTTGTTTTTTTTCATGTTGTACTTTGCTCCCAGAACACATGTGCCGATTTGTTCCGCGTGGGATGCAATAACTGATGGACAGAGAACCATTACAGAGAGAGAGAGAGAAAGGAATAAAGGTATAGAAATAAAGAGAAATATAGAAAAAGTCACAGTTTCACCGCAAGGGTGAAGCAATGAATGCGATAGCAAAAAATTGTAATGTTATACGAAGTGAGGCTGGCAGCTAACTCTTTTGGATCCGATCTCACGCAACTCTAGAAAACGCTTGTTTAAGAGAATACGGCCGCTCCATGGAGACTGTGCTCACCACATGCTCTTCGCGTTGAGAGCGCAGCACGTAGAAGGGTATACCGGCCCCCCGCTGTTGGCCGCCGAAAAGGGGAGTTAACGCGCGCGCCCGCGACGACCGCGCTCGTAAAATCGAAGGTCGCTCGAGGGACCCCCCCCCCCCCCAACTCGCGTCTTTTCACGCTCACGAACGACGGGAGGTGCCGGTAGAACAGTTGGGGGGGGATATTATCGCATGCGCCTCGGAGCGACGGAGACGGGCCGGCTCGTTTGATCTCCGCTTCAGCCGCGTTCATCGCTCCCGCTCGCCCGCTGTTACCCGCTGGTGGAACGTACGAGGCGCAGGGGGGCTCTTATCAATATGGACTTCATACGCGACATGACGGTGACGGCAACGGCGACGGCGACGGCAAAAACCCGTCGAGACTGTCCATATAATTGCTATCGCAATAATAGAAGGAGACAGAAGAAAGAGAAGGCAATATAAAGCGGGAGAACGAGTGCAAAGACCAAGAGAGATAAAGAAAGGAGGTAGAAAGATGAGGAAAGATGAGAGCAAGAAAGAGAAAAGAGAGAGCAAGCATAGCCGTGTAGCATAGAAAGAGTTGCGAAATGGAAGAGAGCGTGCGGACGAGGTGAGCGGGTAAAGCATAGCATAGCCTCCTATAGTACTGTGTAGCCCGAGATGGAAAGGGGAAGAGAGGCTTACAAGAAGAAAAAGTGGGAGGGTGACGCCACCAGCTCCGCTGCTTCCTCAGTCTTCACACAACCAGTGCGTAGTGGCCACGTATTTTTCTAAAGATAAGAAGAGGCGTCTCACTGCTTTGAGCTTTTCGAGCTTGTCAGGGAATTCTAACAATAGTGATGACGCTATAACTGGTCTTCCGAATGCGCATATGTTCTCCGGAAACACTCACCACCCAGACTTGACTGGCACGCGATGGTGGTGCCGCTAGTGCTTAACTAGCAAAGAACTGCGCACGAAGTTCATGTGCATTGTTTGTAATGTTCCGCCATGTGCATATTGCTTCGGACCGTTTCACAAGGAAATGTAAACTGTCTCAAGTGTATAGCGGGCATATGAGTCCCACTTGATGAAGGTGCCCTAAGTGGACAGTGGGACATATGGGTCCCACATTTTTCTTCGCAGTAACACACTTCTCGACTTTGGAATTAGCTTTCTTGGAAACAAGAAGTGATCGATAACGGACGAAAAAAATGTTTTGAACACGATAACGTTTGTTGCCTGGTTGTGGCCACCAAATGGTTAAAACCGTGCAGTACACTTAGAACAGCCGCGTGCCAAAACCGCTGTCGAGCAGATAGGTTGATATTCTTATCGTGGTACGGCTGCGTCATACTGGCGCGCTCATCAGCGGCAGTCCTCACACTTTCCGCGCTTTGCGGGACTCATCTGCAACGGCATCGCCGCAGACACTGACACCCACGACGGAATCACTTTAAAGCGTCTCTGTGCACATTCCCAAAGTGCGGGAGGCAATTGCGGCTTGGTTGGCTGGACCGCTAGTTCAGGTGCACAGTTAACGTTTATGCGACAAATCGTGGTCCTGGTATGCACCAACTCCTGGTCATTGGACGATCTACTACGACAGCAGAAAAAAAATATATTCATCACTGTTTTGGTTCTTGGGCCCTCACCCCTGTATTCTCAAACAAGCCTCGACTCGAATGCCGTCCTTGACTTGACTGAGTTCAGCACAGCGCCGCTGCTCGACTGAAAATGACACAGCGCTTCTCAAGATCGCAGCGGATTACCGCTGATATGCAGCGACTTGTTCTGCGTAGGGACGGCGCTCCCATAGACTTTCTCAAGTAAAAGTGAAGCGTTGAGTGAAGGGGTGTTCTAGAATACGGGGATCAGACACAGACAGCCAAGTCAAGGACAAGAAAACGTTTATCAACAACACGAAGTAACGAATACATGCACTTTCACTGGTTAAACAATGCACTAGCTCTTTCTATAATTCACAGTCCTACAATTGTACTCGGCGCGTCCTCACTATTTAGAAGTCAATCAAGTCGACGCAAGCTTGCCACGGGAAGGTATCAAATTGTACGGGAGCGCACGAGCAGACCATGAACCGCTCGTTCAGGTACGCGCCGGCCCACGCTGCGCCCGACGTAGCACCGAGGTCACGCCCTCAGAAATCGGCTGTGCCGGACCCACTCCGACGTGGCACCATGGCCACGCTCTCAGCTACTGGTAGTGCCAGACCAGAATTTGGAAGACGATCATCTGCTCGCCCTGGTCCACACTCTCGTCCGCCACAGGAACCACATAGTAGGCCCGGTCCGGAAACAGCCACTCGTCTCAGAAACACGCCAAGCTCGTCCCGGCTGGTCTGGTGACAGCACCTCGTTCAGTTTGGTTTCGCAGGCCGAACGTATAGCGCTCTTGCAAGCTGGCAGCGTTCGTGCTCCGTCCGCCGTCGTTCCGAAGCTCACGAGCTTCACGTTCGTCTCCCTCTCCCGCGCGCACTTCCGTCTTCTTCGGTTCTGTTGTCTTTGGTTTTTGGGTGACAATTCTCAACTACAATGACCCTTACGGTGCCTGTGTTGGTGAATCGTCGCGATTAGGTTTCAACTATACCGCATTTAAAACGCGATACATTAGCAATGTTCCTCTGCAAAAAAAAAAAAAGAAAGAAAGAAACAAAGAAAAAGAAAAAACACCTCCCCGAAGGGAAATCGTGCGGAAATGCGAATGCATTTCGCGCGCGCTTCACTCCATTTATATATGGTGGTTGTGGTTCGAAGAAGGAAAAGGCGCCTAATTTCTACAGCCCGGTCGGGAGCACGGCGCAGCGCCTGTTCTTTTTTCTGTTTTGCTTTTTTTTCCGTTTCTTTTCACTTTTTTTTTTGCTTTTTCTTTCTTTCTTTTTCACTTTTTTTTCTTTTTTCCTTTTTTTTCCCTTCATATATATATATATATATATATATATATATATATATATATATATATATATATATATATATATATATATATATATATATATTGTAAGCACATTTCAAGTACTTCATCGTTCTCACTTGTACATATCATCATCATCCCGACTCTTCCCTCTTGGTGTTCTGAGCCGAGGCAGACACTGCCAAATAAACGGTGCTGCTGACCTTGTCTGGTGAGGTCTTCCTGCGTCTTCCAGAGTGGTGGAGGTTCGTCAAGATCCCGACGTCCTCCTGCGTTCGTGTTCTACCTGGAGCTACGATCCGGTCGCCGCTTGCGCATGGCCACCCCCGCAGCTATGCAGTCATCCGACCAAACAGCTAGCCCTAACGCTACAGCACCGACTCCACCGGCTGCCCTTCCTTCGTACACTGTCACAGGCCCCATGCGCGAACCACCCATGTTCGCGGGTCTCCGCGGTGACGACGTCGAGGACTGGCTCGACATTTACAACCGCGTGAGTTCAGTCAATCGGTGGACCGAAGCCGAGAGATTGACTTATGTACCCTTCTACCTCACCGGTATTGCGAAAACCTGGTATTTTAATCACCAAACTGACTTCGTCAATTGGTCCGCTTTTACCACCAAGCTGCGACAAATCTTCGCAAGCTCATCCAGCCGTTCCGAGATCGCGAAGCAAAAGCTGGCTGCGCGTGTTCAACTCGCGCACGAGTCGTACGTTTCGTACATCGAGGATGTCTTGGGCCTCTGCCGTCGTGCGAACAGTGAAATGACGGAAGCCGAGCGCGTTCGCCATATCCTCAAAGGAATAGGCACGCTCGCATTCAACGCCATGGCTGTTCACAACCCTACCACGGTTGAAGATATTATCTCGACATGCCAGCGCCTAGACGAGCTGCAATCCCTTCGTCTCCAGCAAGAGAGCGATCCTCGCCTTACTCCTCCCTCGGATTTACGAGCGCTCATCCGCACCATCATCCGCGAAGAACTTCAACTGCAGGAACAGAGTCGATCATCTGGCGCCTCCGCCCAAGCGTCACCTTTCGACCTGCGCAACCTTGTCAAGCAGGAGCTGGCAGCCATGACGTCACCAACAGTACCTCTCGCTCCATCAGCATGCCCGCTACCAACATACGCTGATATGGCAGCCATGACGGCGCCGACAGCATCGGTTGCTCACACCACACGTTCGACGCCCACATACGCCGATATTGCCGCAATACCACCTGCTGCCGTAACGCCTGGGCCTACTGAAGTTGCCTATGGTCATTTGGCTTCTGTGGGAGGCAGAGTACCTGTTGCGCTCTCGTATCCTGGGTGGCGTTCATCCCGTCCCGTCTGTTTTTACTGCGGTATACGTGGACATATATCTCGTTATTGCCGTCGCCGCCATCAGGATGAACGACGAGGCTACGCTGACTTCGAGCGAGACCGGACCCGAAGACCCGATCGTTATTGCCCCGACTTCTACCCGTCCACGCAGCACCGGTCTCCGTCGCCTACCGCGTCGCCGCATCAACGTCAGGACTCCCGTCCCTCTAGACGACGATCTCTTTCGCCCTACCGCCGCTCTGCCTCGCCGCTTCGTCCCATCTCCTGCCTTGCTGACCAACATCCGGAAAACTAAGGATTGCAGTTTGTGGAGGGAAAACTGCGTCCTGTCGATCTCCTAAATTACCTCCTGTTCGCCCAGCCAATATGTTGTCAGTGACTGTTGAAGGTGTTCCTGTTCAAGCTCTTGTTGACACCGGTGCCGCCACTTCTGTTTTGCGTAGTGACTTGTGCTCGCGGCTCCGTAAAGCCAGAACACCTTATGTGGGACCTGTGTTGCGCGGTGCAAATAACGTGCTGATTCAACCCGACGGACAGTGTACGGCTCGCGTTTCCATCGACGGCATACGTCACCACATCGAAATGATTGTATTACCCACATGCGTTCATGAACTTATTCTCGGTTGGGACTTTCTACATTCTGCTTCCGCTGTTATATCATTTAAAGAAGACGTCGTTCATATCTCGGATACAGCGGATGCACCCATTTCGGCATTGTCACCCTCGATCTCCAGCTTACTCGTCGTTGAAGATTGTGTCCTGCGTCCTGGTCACGAACACGTGGTAGCTGTCGCATCTACCCAAGTAGCCGATGGTGATGCACTAGTTTCGCCTTATTTTCATTCCACTTCACGTGGAATTCTCGTCGCCTCTTGTCTCCTCCGGTTTTTCTGTGGCCGTGCTTTTCTGCCCGTTTGCAACACAACTGCAGAATCCATGCTGTTGCCCAAGGGGATGACTGTGGCGACGATAGACGCCTCTCCATTGACCTCCATCGCAGCACTTTGCCCGTCTTCGTCACCAGTACCGACTTCAGGTTCGAATTCTTCCTCATTTCGAGCAGTCATCGGTTCAGACTTAACGTCTGCACAGTCCGAAGCTCTATTGGCACTTTTAGCTAAGCACAAAGCTTGCTTCGATAGCTGTGCCACAACCCTGAGTCAGACTTCCGTGGCTGTACACCGCATTGAAACCGATGGTTCTGGTGTGATACGCCGTCGGCCATATCGTGTATCGCAGTCGGAAAGAAAAGTCATTGAAAAAGAAGTTGGCGACATGCTATCACGAAATATAATACGGCCCTCTTCCAGTTCTTGGTCGTCTCCGGTCGTTTTAGTGAGAAAAAAGGATGGCGCTGTTCGTTTCTGCGTTGACTACCGAGCGCTGAATAAGATCACACGTAAGGACGTATATCCTATGCCTCGAATTGATGACGCTTTAGACACACTCCAAGGGGCGAAATATTTTTCGGGCCTTGACCTACGATCAGGCTACTGGCAAATCCCCATGAACGAGGCTGACAAAGAAAAAACCGCCTTTGCTACGCCGGACGGGCTTTATGAATTTAATGTAATGCCTTTTGGCCTGTGCAACGCTCCAGCAACATTTGAGCGGATGATTGATACTGTTCTTCGTGGCCTAAAATGGAAGACCTGCCTCTGTTACTTAGATGATATCGTTGTTTTTTCATCTACCTTTACTCAACATCTTCAACGATTAGACGAGGTACTTCAGTGCCTTTCCAAGGCTGGCCTTCAGATAAATACGAAAAAGTGCACATTCGCCAGCAAAAGTATCAAAGTGATCGGTCACGTCGTTTCGAAAGACGGCATCCAACCAGACCCTGACAAGATCACAGCTGTACTACAGTTCCCTCGACCATCCAACCAAAAGACGTTGCGCAGCTTTCTTGGTCTCGCGTCCTACTTTCGTCGCTTTATACGCAACTTTGCTACCATAGCGGCTCCCCTAAATCAGTTACTAGTCGCTGGTGCTTCTTTCGCATGGTCCAACGACTGCGAGTTCGCGTTTGAAACTCTGAAAGGACGCCTGACTTCCGGACCAGTACTCCGCCACTTCGACGAGAGAGCACCCACTATACTGCACACTGACGCAAGCGCACAAGGCATTGGGGCCGTCCTTCTGCAGCGTGATGCCTCCTCTAAAGAGCAGGTTGTGGCATACGCTAGCCGGACTCTGTCGACAGCTGAGCGCAACTACACGATCACGGAACAAGAGTGCCTGGCTATCGTCTGGTCGATACAGAAATTCCGCCCGTACCTCTACGGTCGGCATTTCACCATTGTCACCGACCATCACGCACTGTGTTGGCTGTCATCAATGAAGAATATGTCAGGACGTCTAGGGCGCTGGATACTGCGCTTGCAAGAGTACGACTTTACCATCACCTACAAGTCTGGAAAATGTCATCATGATGCCGACGCGCTATCCCGATGCCCGCTTTCGATCTCTCTTGAGAGTACGTCCTCCACATCGCCTTCGAACGGCTCCGACGTCCAGCCTGCCTCACAACACCTTTTGCTCGCTGCACTGGACCAAATTCAACTATCTTCGCCCTCCGATTTCCGCTCACTTCAGCGGGCAGACTCTTACTGTCGGACTTTCATTGATCGCCTTCGCGGTGTCACTAAACCACCCAACAGCCGCTTGCGACGCCAGCTTCGGCATTTTCGCCTCGATGACGGTGTGCTTCATCGATTTATTTACCATCCCACGGGTAACAAGTGGGTGCCAGTCCTCCCCCGCTGCCTTCGTCTTCGAGTTTTGGAAGCATTCCACGATGACATTGCTGCCGGTCATCTAGGCTTCCGCAAGACCTACGACCGCATCAAGACCCGCTGCTTCTGGCCGGGCTTGTCCACAACGGTAGCCAAATACGTGGGCTCGTGCGCGTCGTGTCAGCACCGTAAGCGATCGACATCCCCGCCGGCTGCTTTCCTGCAGCCTCTTCCTTGTCCGACCGCACCTTTTGAATTTGTCGGAATTGACTTGTATGGACCCTTGCCGTTGACGTCTTCTGGTCACCGCTGGATCGTCACTGCAGTCGACCATTTGACAAGATACGCGGAGACGGCGCCTCTTCGTTCTGCTACCGCTACAGAAATCGCCGACTTTTTTCTTGCAGTCCATCGTCTTGCGCCACGGAGCTCCTCGCGTTCTTCTGAGTGACCGTGGCAAAGCCTTCATTTCCGAGGTCCTCGAGGAAGTCCTGCGGGCGTACAATACGACGCACAAAACCACTTCTACATACCACCCGCAGACGAACGGCCTTACTGAGCGCTTCCACCGAACGCTCTCTGACATGATCTCCATGTACTTACGTCCTGACCACAAAAACTGGCATAACATTTTACCATTTGTCACCTTTGCCTACAATACTGCGATACAACGATCTACTGGCTACAGCCCTTTTTTCCTCGTGTATGGACGATCTGCTTCCTCCGTCTTCGACACGGCATTCTTCTTTGCTCCTGCGTCGTGCAGTACTTCTCTGCCAGAAGACTTTGCAGCTCGAGTCGCGCATTGCCGTGAAATTGCTCGTAAAAACACCGAAGCTACTCAAGAGGAGAGAAAACGTCGCTGCGATAGCAAACGACGCAACGTTGCCTTTAATCCCGGCGATAAGGTCTTACTATGGACCCCGGTGCGAGCGTTAGGGCTTTGCGAGAAATTCCTTCACCGGTACGTTGGCCCCTACACTGTTCTACGACAAACTTCTCCAGTGAACTATCTCGTCAGCCCGCTTCAGTCTGTCACAGACCGCCGTCGTCGCAACACGGAAATCGTTCACGTGTCGCGCATGAAGCATTTTGCTACTCGTTCAGACGATCTCTGAGTGGCGGCCAGGTTGGCCGCTTCGAAGGGGAAATTAGTGTAAGCACATTTCAAGTACTTCATCGTTCTCACTTGTACATATCATCATCATCCCGACTCTTCCCTCTTGGTGTTCTGAGCCGAGGCAGACACTGCCAAATAAACGGTGCTGCTGACCTTGTCTGGTGAGGTCTTCCTGCGTCTTCCAATATATATATATATATATATATATATATATATATATATATATATATATATATATATATATATATATATATATATATATATATATATATATATGTGCGAGCTAGCGGACCGGAGAGTGGGGCGCAGGGAGGAGAGAGAGCGAACGGCGAGAGAAGGAGGGGCGAAGCACTGCACTTACCCTCTCCTACTCTCTCCACACACGCGGGATCTCCGCCGAGCTCCCACAATGCGAGCGCCCTCACACACCAAAGCGCGCTTCTCCTCTCCACTCACTCTCCGCTACTCCGCCCGCAGCACCTGCTCCGGTTGCTAGGGGCGATGATAAGCGCGCGCGCCCGCAGCTGTTGCTATGGGAGAGGGAGTGAGAGCGGAGAGATGCGGACACCGACGGACGCCTTACATAGCCCGACTAAGAAATGCTTTCGCATTTAAAAAAAATAGAAAAGAAAACGTAGCACCAGCATGTCGTTATTTATTCCAATTCCTCCGAACATTTGCCTTTTTAACCACATATTCGACCGGTACAGAGTAATAACATAAGCCAAATATGCGCTTTTGGAATTTAATATTCGTCCAATGGGAAATCGAATTCCTTTTCAGATGAAAATCTTTCATGTAGCGCCAAACGACACACGGACACGAGAAGGCACACGTGGACACCATACAGCGCTATGTGTGCCTTCTCGTGTCGTGTGCGTGTGTGGTTTCGCGCTACATCAAAGCTTTTCAAATGAATCACCAACAAGCCCACATGGCAACTCTCGTTTTTAGAATTTGGAATATACGCACACCTCAACCATCGAGTCTATTCTATCGGATTAAGGTAGTAACCACGCGTGGTGCATTCAGCGGATATCTGCAGCTTTAACGTGTGACTAACCCGTGACCGTTTCGGAGTATGACGCGACCTTTTGGACTTGGGCATGCTGTCTATATCTCCAAGGTGGCCTTATAAAGCTAACAATCGTGTTACCGTATAACCTCGCATATGGAGCGCACCTTTTCGGGATTCTGAATATAAGCTCCCTTTAGACGGCGGCGGGCAGCGTGATCTTATTTTCAGTATTGTGATAAAATCCGCCGTGGTCCTTATACGTCCGCTATCTTGAACCATCATCGCGATAATGCACAACGTTCCTTTCATAGTTAATTTGTTCATGTTGCACATTTGCTCATTCGTCTTGGCGGTTCCTGTCACTGCTGCTTATGCTTTCTTCAGATATACTCACCGGCAGTGAGTCATCTTCCTTCCCACACATGGCACTGGATGCAGGACTTAGAATTGCTAACAATAACTTAAAGCTCGTCAGCTCCAGCATGTCGTTTTAGGCTTGCATCGGTTCTAATATTTGTAGCTAGACTCTCACTTTTGGTTGATTTCGGATTTTTTTTTATTCGATATACCTACTCTAAGGCATGCGTTCTATGCGAATATATCCGGTAATTTTGAAGGTTATCAGCCTGGAGCAGGGGTCTCAAACTCACCTCAACTAGCGGGCCGCAGTCATGAAAATTTGCTCCTGCAAGGGCCACGATAGTGAAGGTAGAAGCCAGCCAGGGGGGGGAGGGGGGTTGTTTTGTAAAAAATTCAGCTGACATTGCTGTTCAAGAGGCCCTTCACATATATGACATATAGGTAATTTCTGAAGAAGATTTGGCGCCAGAATATGAACAACATATCGATACCATCTCCATATCATAAATTACTAAAATCTAGACGCCGACGCTGCGTTTTGTTTCACGGTTATGTATGAACACATGGTAACCGCAACGGGTGCCTCACGAAAAAAAATGCTTAAGACCGTTCAAGCGTGATTTGCTCATGAACATGCATATTACAAAATATAAGAAATATCGGATGAAGACGGTCCTGAGCAGGCCGCGAGCCGCTAGAGAGAGGGTGGCGGGCCGCGTGTTTGAGACCCCTGGCCTATAGGCACAAAATATCCGAGGAAGCAGTTTTGACATATCTGAAATGAAATGACTTATTTTATTTGCAAAGCGAATTCGTCTATATATATATATTTCATCGAAGTTCCATATTTTATTGATACGAGAAAAAGCTCCAGCCATTTATAAATTTGCCGCTATGTTCAATGCATATTGTCACGACGTCAAAGCAGAGGTCTTGACGCAGCAGAGATCGAGATAACCGAAGCAGGTCGGTCTCTTCTTCTTCTTCTCCTCATCAACATGGCTCATACCCAATGCAGGGGATTGGCCGCTTTAATAGAACGCGCAAAAACGAGTTCTTCTTCTTCGTCCTTTCTACTGTCCTACATAGCACATGCATAATTGTATCATCGTCTTTCTTGCTTTCTTGCCGCAAGCACGTGACATTTGCCTCCCTCCGAAAAAGGCATCGTCCCGATGCGCAACTTAGGTGCTCTACCTGCTGTATGGATTGGTCGCACCCACACTGTAACCGGGAACTAACTGGATAAATACGGTTTCATCCGCATGACGTGCACGACTTCGGGTGAATGCTTTCGCCGCGTGGCACTACAATCACTGTCGGGAACAACCTCGTAGTTCACGTCGTTCAAGCATCGGGTGACTCGAAGTACCGCCTTAGCCGTTTTTCAGACAGTCCACGTCGACGTATTGGAATCCAGACCCATACCTTGTCGCCTGGTGTGTAGCTAATGAACTTGTGTCGTGGGTCGTACCGTTGTGCATCTTGATGTTGCTGATGACAGATGCGCACGCGCGCGACCTGTCTTGTTTCCTCGCCGCGCTGAGTGAATTCTTCGGCGTCTATATGGATGTCGTCACACTCGTGCGGCAACATGGCGTCCAGCGTTGTCGTGACTTCGCGACCATGAACCAAACTGAACGGTGTCATTCCAGTGGTTTCTTGTCGAGCGGTATTGTAAGCAAAGGTCACGTAAGGCAATATCTGATCCCAGTTTCTATGTTCCGTGTCGACGTACATGCAGAGCATGTCTGTGAGGGTCTTATTGAGGCGCTCCGTTAGTCCGTTGGTCTGCGGATGGTATGCAGTTGTTCTCCGGTGAGCTGTACCCCTGAGTCTGAGAACCGACTCCAAAAGTTCTGCGGTGAAGGCAGTTCCTCTGTCTGTGATCACTGCTGTTGGAGCGCCATGCCGAAGAACGATGTTTTCTGTAAAGAACTGAGCGGCTTCTGCTGCTGTCCCGCGCTGCATAGCTTTAGTCTCCGCATAACGAGAGAGGTAATCGGTGGCCACAACAATCCATCTGTTCCCTGTGGTAGAAGTTGGGAATGGGCCCAGGAAATCCATCCCAATCTGGGCGAACGGCTTTGCTGGCGCTTCGACTGGATGTAAGAGACCAGCAGGCTTGCCGGGGGGGCACTTTGCGTCTTTGGCAGTCGGTGCAAGTTTGCACGTGATGTTTAACAGCAGCAGGTAGCTTTGGCCAGTAGTACTTGCATCGCAGTAGGCACAATGTTCGGGTGTAGCCTAGATGTCCAGAAGTGGGTTCATCATGGCACGCTTCAATAATTTCTTTTCGAAGCGATGCAGGCACGACGAGCAAGTGCGTGCTGCCGGTTGGAGAGAAGTTTTTCTTGTAGAGAACATCGTTCCGCAAGCAAAAAGATGGCAGTCCTCTAGCAAATAATCGCGGGACGTCTTTACGTCGTCCGTCTAAGTAATCAATGAGTGGTAACAGCTCAGGGTCACTGCGCTGCTCTTGTGCAATAGTGGCAGTGTTGACAACTCCCAAGAATGCAGCGTCGATGTTCTTGTCATCAGGAGCGGCAGGCTCGACTGGCGACCGTGAGAGACAGTCGGCGTCGGTATGCCTCTTCCCGGATTTATAGATGATGGTCATGTCGAACTCTTGAAGTCTAAGACTCCAGCGCGCCAAATGGCCAGATGGGTATTTCAGGTTGGTGAGCCAGCACAGAGAGTGATCATCGCTGACAACCTTGAATGAGCGGCCGTACAAATATGGACGAAATTTGATAACCGCCCGTACTATGGCGAGGCACTCCTTCTCGGTGGTCGAGTAGTTCTCCTCTGTGCGAGAGAGAGTTCTGCTGGCGTAGGCTATTACTTTTTCACAGCTGTCTTGCCACTGCACCAGAACGGCACCCAGACCCACGTTGCTGGCGTCAGTGTGAAGTGCCGTAGGGGCTTCCTGGTCGAAGTGCGCAAGAACTGGGGGTGTTTACAGGCGTTGACGTAGTTCATTAAATGCCATTTGCTCCTGTTCACCCCAAAGGAAGGGAACGTCCTCACGTGTGAGTCGTGTCAATGGCGCCGCAATAGACGAAAAGTCCTCGATGAATCGTCGGTAATAGGCGCACAGCCCCAAGAAGCGCCTCACGGCCTTTTTGTCACGTGGTGCAGGAAATTTGGTTACGGCGTCTATTTTGGCCAGGTCAGGTCGAACACCCTCGTGACTGACGACGTGGCCTAGGAAGCTGAGTACGTTGAAACCGAAATGGCATTTTTCCGGCTTTAAAGTAAGGCCGGCCGAACGTATGGCTTGGAGGACAGTGAATAAAAGGCTTAGATGTTCCTCAAATGTTGCTGAGAATACAATAACATCGTCTAGATAGACCAAGCATGTTTGCCACTTCAGGCCTGATAGCACGGTGTCCATTAGACGCTGAAAAGTGGCTGGCGCCGCGCACAACCCAAAAGGAAGCACCTTAAATTCGTAAAGGCCGTCCCGCGTGACAAACGCAGTTTTTTCGCGATCTCTCGCGTCGACCTCTATCTGCCAGCAGCCACTTCATAGGTCCATGGATGAGAAATAGTGCGCATGACGCAGCCTATCGAGCGAATCGTCTATGCGAGGCAGTGGATAGACGTCTTTCTTAGTCACTTGGTTCAACTTGCGATAATATATGCAGAAGCGCAAGCTGCCGTCTTTTTCTTTACCAAAACCACGGGGGACGCCCAAGGACTTTTCGAAGGTTGTATGACGTCATCCTCGAGCATCTTCTGTACTTGCTTTTGAATCTCCTCGCGTTCTTTCGGAGCCACACGGTAGGGATTTTGCCGAATCGGTCGCGTGTTCTCTTCAGTAATGATTCAGTGCTTTGTCAACGGTGTTTGCTGCACCTTTGACGTACACGAAAAAGCATTCTTCGAACTGGTGTATCAGTTCAAGCAGGCGCTTCCTATCAGAGGGCGGCAGTGTGGAGCAGATGTCCACCGACAAAGGTGTCGAGGCAGGGACAGTCGGGTCGTCCGGTTGTAAAGCAAAACAATGCCCGGCTTGGTCTACATCGTCGTAGTAGGCAATTACGGTGCCCTTCTGGATTTGACGGCGCTCGTTGCTGAAGTTTGAGGAGCACTTCTGCCTGTCCATTAGTCAGCGCAAGGATGCCTCTCGCGATGGAAATGCCTTGCGTAAGCAAAAGTGCAACTATGTGCTCCGCTATCACATTCTTATGATATGGCCACCCACATGACACCGACACAAGGCAGCAGGATCTCGGTGGGAGCGTCACATCATCGGCTACTCGCAAACGCCCGTGTGGTTCAGCACTGCTGGTGTCGACATATGGATGTGCGCAAAACGTCACCATACGTTCAGGGATATTGATAACAGCGCCATGATCTTGAAGAAAATCCATGCCCAAACTGACCTCTTTACAGCACTCTGGCAACACGACAAAAGTGGCGACGAAGCTGGAATCACCGATGCGAAGTCGAGCGGTGCATTTACCCGTGGGAGTCATCAGCTGACCACCAGCACTCCTAATGTGCGGCCCTGTCCACGGTGTCTTGACCTTCCTAAGGCGGTCGGCGAGCTCTTGTCGCATGATTGAGAAGTCGGCGCCAGTGTCAATCAGTGCTGTCACCTGATGTCCGTCTAGGAGAACGCCAAGATCGGCACGTACAGCTCCATCGGCATTAGTATTCGTCGTCGTATTCGTCGCCGTATTCGTCGTCGCAGCCGTCGTAGCAGTCGTCGTAGCAGTCGTCGTCGCAGTCGTCGTCATATCTTCTTGCGGTGGTAGGGGAAGCTTTTCGGCGTGTCGACGATTGGCAACCTTGCCCCCGGAGGTCGCAGCCGTTAGTTTCCCCGGCGCGGGCTAAGCGAACGGCCTCTGGTGACGTCAGCGTAGCTCTGATGGTTCGGGGAAGTGGGACGCGCAGGTGATGGAGATCGCCAGCGACCAGGTGGAGTTGCTTGGCCGGTCGACAGGTGATCGGCGTCGTGGGCGTGACGGTCTTCAAAACGGAAGGAAGCGGGAGGAGAAAAATTGCCGAACCGGGAATCACCATGATGGCAATAGCGGGCAATGTGACCTGGTTCCCCGCAGCGGAAGCAAATAGGTCGACGGTCGGCCGTGCGCCACAAGTCGGTTCGGCGAACTGCTGCTCGTCTCACAGAATCCCGTTGCCACCAAGGCACGGCAGCGGGTCGTGGCTGGAAGGGTGTCGGCTCAAATCATGGTGGAGGACGACGGACCACATCAGCATAGCTCGCTGGAGGTGGCTCAGGACATGGCGCGGGTGATGTAAATGCTTGCCTCAACTCCTGGCGGACGATTTCGGCAACAGAAGGGACCGGCGGCTCGGTGGGATGAACGCTGAGGGCCCGAAGTTCCTCACGCAGTATACTGCGTATTTCCCTGATCAGTTGTCGCAGGGAACTTTCGCCGGCGGTAGTGTTCTGAGCTACAGCACTCTTGCTGCCGTGTGGTTCGGCAGGCGGTCAAAGTGGCGGCATCGTTGTTGCAGTGCGCGCTCGATGACAGTGGCCTCTCTTATAAATTCATCCACTGTTGTGAGCGGATTTCGTACGAGGCCCGCGAACAGTGGTTCCTTAACGCCCCGCATTAGGTGACGCACCTTCTTTGCCTCGGGCATGTCAGGGTCAGCTCGTCGAAACAGACGGATCATATCATCTGCTTACATGGCGACTGTTTCGTTGGGCTTTTGCACACGAGCTTCAATCAGTTGATGTGCGCGATCCCGTCGGTCCGAGCTCAAGAAAGTGTCGAGCAGCTTGCGACGGAAAATGGCCAGGTTTGGAAAGTAGCCTTGCGGTTCTCGTACCACGTGCGAGCGCTATTTTCCAGTGCGAAATAGGCACGGCCAAGTTTCTGTTGCTCGCTCCAGTGATTGGCTACAGCGACCCGTTCGAACTGTTCGAGCCAGTCCTCGACATCCTCATACTCTTCCCCACGGAAAATTTCCGGAACGCGAGGATGTTCAAGAGTCACCTGCGAGGGAAGAGGTGCCTGCGATGGAAGGGGAACCGTGGATGGGGTAGGAGCTGCCATGCTGGTAAAAGGTGGATAGGTGCAGACTCCGGACTTAGGCCTCGTAGGCGCAGGCTGAAGCGGTGCACAGGAGTCGTGACGAGGGGCTCAGGCTCCTGACTGGGTGAACGGGTCCGAGCAAGGTTGTTCTGCATCAGGTTGTAGGCTCCAGCACCTCCACCAGTGTCACGACGTCAAAGCAGAGGTCTTGACGCAGCAGAGATCGAGATAACCGAAGCAGGTCGGTCTCTTTAATAGAACGCGCAAAAACGAGTTCTTCTTCTTCGTCCTTTCTACTGTACTAATTTAGCACATGCATAATTGTATCATCGTCTTTCTTGCTTTCTTGCCGCAAGCACGTGACGATATTCCCTTCGATTGCAGGGTCCCTGACAAGGTCAAAGTGTCCCATGCAGAAAAAGACGGCAAAGACTCTACCAAGAGATCCTCGCAGTGCGGCCTGTGCCAAAAAGTTTTCAAAACAACGTCGGGGCTGCGAAGTCACTTGTTTATCCACGCAGGTGTAAAACGGCACGTTTGTAATGTGTGCGGCAGGAAATTCGCGCGGAAAGGTAGCCTCGTCATCCACAGGCGCACGCACACGGGCGAAAGGCCTTACGAATGCTTGTCGTGCCCTGCCACCTTCACGACAAGTCAAAATCTAAGAGCACATATTTTGACGCACACGGGCGAACGACCGCATCAGTGCGATGAGTGCGGTCAGAGATTTGCCCGGAGATCGACTCTCGCTCTGCACACGCTGACTCATTCGCACAAAAAGATGTTTGGCTGTCACATGTGTGGCCGAAAATTTTCCCACAAATGTAACGTCCAGTCACATATCCGCACACACACCGGTGAGAAGCCCTACGTGTGCCACCTGTACCCAGCTACCTTTGCACGCATGAGTATTCTTGAAGCCCACTGTAGGACACACACAGGTGAGCGACCTCATAAATGCGACGAATGTGGGAAGAGTTTCACGGTAAGCTGGAGCCTTTCTCGGCATAAGCGTGTTCACTCAGGTGTAAAGAAGTTTGTGAGTTTTGCAGTCACAAATTTGGCACTAAAGGAGAACTTTCGCAGCACACCCGCACCCACGCAGGCGAGAAGCCCTATGTGTGCCACCTATGTCCTGCAGCATTCGCGCAGTATGCTACCCTGAAAACGCATCTTTTAACCCACACTGGTGAGCGGCCGCATAGTTGCGACGTATGCGAGAAGGCTTTCAGCCAAGAGGAAACCTTCTGAGCCATAAGCGGCGTATTCACTCATTGACTATATAAGCTTGAGTGTCAATTTTCTACTAGCTCATATTGTTTCAAAAAACAGTCGCTCACATAACACTGTTGAGAAGCCACACAGTGTGTCTCATGTCCGGTGGCATTTGCGTGTAAACATTGTTTGAAAAGCAAGTACGGCCTACACTGATCTACAAACACCAGTGAACCGTCATCACTAGAAATAAAGTTGTTAGTGTTGAAGTGTCGCTGTCATTCACTCATCGGCTTCCCTGTGGAAGACAACAAACGAATTTTCGAGGACACTATCTTGGTCAACGTTCCGTTTTCCTGCCATAAAGCTGTCATCGTCAATTGCGCTTAGTTCGCCACACGTTCACTCACTCAGATTTGGGCTGCCAGACATGATGGTGATAGTTATATGGGATGATTAATGGCGCGAGTGCCATGTGGTGTGGTATTTAAATTCCTGCGTGTTCCGCATTAAATTATAAAGACAGTTGCTATGTTGGGTCTAACGTGGCTGTATAAGGGCCTGAAACATGAAACTGAAAATATGCGGGAGAAAATGTGGGATAGGTCGAGAAGTTTGACTTACTGCTGCAACGTTGTTGCTTTTTGATCTTTTTAGATGCGAATGCATCTTATGCTCGGGGCAATGTCCATTCTGCGGCGTCCGCACCCATACTGCGCATGCGCCAGCTTTCCCCCCTCTGCTCGCGTGAGCGCGAGGAGGCGGGAGGAGGGGGCGTGAGCGCTGCCTGCACTTCGTTCCTCCTCTCCCATTTTTCTCTCCGCCACAGCTGTGCGCTCGTATATAATGCGGCGCGCGATTGCTCTCGTTGCACTCTCCTTCGCAACGGCGCTATGGACGCTCGAGAAGCTGAACATAAACGGCAACGCCGGCAAGCGAATCTCGAAGCTGCGAGGCTGCGAAAGCGCGCGTTCGCTGTGCTTCCGTCATTCTCTCTCTGTGCAACGGAGTGCGAAACGCCATGAACAACGTCGGCGCTAGTTGCAGCGGCAGCGCCACCGCCGCGGAGCAGAGGAAGGCTCGGGAAGCCGAACGTAAACGTCAGCGTCGGCAAGCGGTAATTCAAACGCCTCGACAACGACCACCTCATAAGTCACATAAGAGAAACGGAAACTCGATGCGTACCCCCCGCGATGCTTTCGCATCCCACCTTGGTTGTCCGTAGGGGGAGATGATGTGTAATT
Source organism: Rhipicephalus appendiculatus (assembly GCA_030522465.1). Taxonomy (NCBI): domain Eukaryota; kingdom Metazoa; phylum Arthropoda; class Arachnida; order Ixodida; family Ixodidae; genus Rhipicephalus; species Rhipicephalus appendiculatus. The sequence goes on along the minus strand of JALIZH010025896.1, from coordinate 13,387 downwards.
TTCTTATGCATCTCTTTCTGTACACCTCCTCTTTTTTTATTCTTAACCGCGGGTCCCGTTTACAGTCGTTGACTTAGGGACCCTCGTGTACATATTTGTTTCCACTTGAATTATTAATAAGCTCAAATTTAAACAGGACGTGATACCAAATCCCATTTTGTCTGCTCCAAAACGCAATTTTCCTGCTCCAGACCTGCGCAAAAACACAGTTCCTGATGCTCCAAATCTTCTCCAGAAGTGTCTTTCTTCTTCTCCGAAAATTGTTTCGGGTTTTGGACTATTGCACTTGTTGTCCAGGTAGCAGGTACCTGGTTATATTATTTAGCTATCACTGCGTGTATCTCGACTTTAGCCATGGAACTTACCGACACCGCGCATGCATGAAGGCTATTGAGGAGCTGGGACCATTTTGTCTCTTGTATCGTAAAAGAATGTATGTGTGCAATATGAAGTAGGGAAGTGCCTTGAAATAAATATCTGCTGGCGGGTGAGCGTGTGTACACACTTCTTTGTTGTCGGGGTTTCCCGGGCACTGTCGCATACCACTGTTAAAACCCTATCTAATGAAAACCCATTTTATAAAACTCCCGATCTATCGAAGAAATTTCTATACACCGGCAGATAACTGTAAAGTCATCTTCCATAAAACAGAATTAGCGAAGTCAACATGGCCACCGAACTACATTGAACAATAGTTTTGTAATAAATCACTAAAAAAGCTGTGATTTTTTTACCTCTAAAACAAACAGGTGCGCACGCAAGTACGCACCTGAGTTGGGAAGTGCGCACTTGACTGCGTTCCCAACGATGTCGTGTTAAACATCTAGGCGCCCTAATGACGGCCCTAGCTTTATTTTGACGTGGCTGCACATCTCGTCCATTCACAAAAGAGAGGACTCAGCACTCGATAGCACTCTCACGTACCAGATGTCGCTGGAGGTGATTGTGGTTACATTTATTTTTTTTATTGGTTAATTCGAGAGATGGCACCGGTCATGTCTTAACAACGTTCTTGTTGGCCTGCTTGCACAATCACTGCATTCAACCTCTTCGCCATGGTGGATCGGTAGCCTAATATATCTTTACGTGGACGCCTACATGACCTCCATTACCTGGACATAGAGCCTCCCATGTCCAGATAACACAGAAGGCTCCATTGCAGGACCAGCTCTGGGCCGATTTCAGGGCACCCTCGAGGACAATTCACTCTTGCGGTGACGGTAAGCCGCAAATACAAGGCCGCGTTAACTTTTAGGTGTCGCTTTGTTACAGCTAGATTTCAAAGAACCTAAAAACCTCTTTCTTGATTTTAACGGCAGAACCTATAACCTCTTTCCTGATTTTAACAGCTTCCCGAGTTAACTAAAAAATTCGAGCGAGGGGATCACTTCAATAAATTCAGGTTCAACGGTAAAATAACGTACGCTACATGAGTGCCTGGAATGAGTGCCTGAAACCTTTAATTTGCCTGCAGTTTTTGGATGGTGGTGGCCAAGTTTGTCGACAAGCACATGTAGCTGAAAGTAAGAGTTCGTAATTCACCAGATACTAAGTTCATACATATCTAATTTATGGGCACGGTACAAGGGGAAATTATTTTGGGTACGAGACAATCCAATTCCTGTGATCCAAAGTCATTGAGGGCTTTGGTAAGACGGCTGCATACCCAGATGTGAAATAGCAATACATCCAGTACGAACATCCCAATTGAGAACGTTAAATAACGTAAGTATCGACACACTGGTTTTCGACTTCCGCATCTAGCGCACAACGCAAGGCAAGGACCGGGTGATAAATAACGTGGACAGGCGCTAACTTCTAATAGATTTATTTTCAAAGCATGACACTCGTGTGCATATGGTTGACGAAAAGCCTGTGCAACAGCATTTGTCACATTCTACATAAGATACGATGAACAGCGCAAAATAAAAGCCTGCCAAAAACTCATCGTTTCGGAGATGATTTATACTGCCCTTTCCGCCGAAACGCGAAACGTTCACGGCCGGCTGTCGTATTCTGTCGTCGTCTGATATCGCTGGGCGTTACGCAGGCAAAACCATGCATAGCCCAGACATCTATAGCATAGCCATGTATAGCAATGAGGCGGCGAAGGGTAGTGAGGGTGGGGAGTGATCTGAGGGGTGAGAATGCTGAAAAGGAGGAATATAGATAGTAATAATCATTGTTGGGGTTTAACGTCCTATAACCACCATATTCTTACAAGCCAATGACGAACAAGAAGGAATGCTCCATCGAGGCGATGAAGACGACGATTGAAATAGCGCTCGTGTTGCTGATGCTCCGCCATCTTGGCTGAACGGTTCTTTGTACATTTTCTAAATATATTTTTTTTCCTTTTGATTATTCTCACCCCGTGACAGTATGATTATGAAATTGATGGCTCCGAAAATTTCGACCACGTGGGGCTCTAACGTGCACCGAAATCTAAGTACACGGGCCTCAAGCTATGTCGCTGCCATCGATAATGCGGCCGGGATTTCATCTCGTGACCTGTGGGTCAGTAGTCGAGCACCGTAACCACTAGACCACCGTGGCGGGTTAATAGATAGGGTAAAGCGTCAGAGACTAAACCGCAAACTTCGCCTACGTATCGCTGCAGTTACGGAGGAGGCTGCACAGTGTGCCACCCAGCTAGCTAAAACAAATTGGGAAAACTTTTGTGGCAGCTTAAGAGGAACACTTGGCACAAAACGTACTTGGAACATCCTCAGGGCCCTTCTAGATCCGACATCGACCAAAAACCACATTCACACCACTACCCAAAGGCTCATTTACTTAGAAGAGCAAAAAGGCACAGACATTATGGCACACATAAAAAACCTTTACATTCCTCAACCCCTACCGGTAGATCCGGATGCACTCCCTTTAACACCCCCCGATCCGGACGAAAACTTGGGTGCAGATGTCACACTTGCGGAGGTAAAACAGGCCCTTGCTTATATTACGCGGGACACTGCACCAGGGCCGGATCGTATAACATACAAGGTCCTCCGAAATTTAGATGATGTATCTCTACAGGAGCTCACGGATCTCTTTAACGAACACTGGAGCAAGGGCACGTTACCTTGCGATTGGAAACATGCCCAGATTAATCTGATTCCCAAATCGGGCAAATCACTACTTCTCCAAAATTTACGACCCATCTCCCTCACTAGTTGTGTAGGCAAACTTTTTGAGCACGTCGTTCTCCGGCGACTACAACCACATTTAGAAGCTCATAACTTCTTTCCCAACACCCAGTTTGGCTTTCGCCCCAGCCTATCGGCGCAAGATGTCCTCCTGCATGTTAAAGAGACCCTATTTCATCCCAAACGACGGACGGCCCGAACCAGAGCCATTCTCGCATTAGACATACAAAAGGCTTTTGACAATGTAGGGCACGAACACATCCTTAGGACACTGGCCACCACTGGCTGCGGCCGTAGGACCTGGCATTATGCCAAATCCTTTTTGGAAAATCGCACCGCCGAGGTCAGATTAGGTTCACTCACATCCACCACTTTTGCCCTCCCGAACAGGGGTACACCCCAGGGAGCGGTCCTATCACCACTCTTATTCAATGTAGCCATGGCCCCATTGGCCAAAGCCCTCGGAGATATTCCTTAATTACAGCACGCATTTTATGCGGATGATATGACTCTGTGGGTGTGCCATGGCTCCATTGGGGAGGCACAAGATCTTCTACAAACAGCTATCAACGTCATCGAGAAGCATATTAGCACAATGGGTCTTCATTGTTCGCCAGAAAAGTCCGAATTACTTACAATTAAACCCCACACGCGCGACCCAAGCATTGACCTGTTCGTACATGGTCAACCTGTGCCAAGAGTACATAAAGTCAGGATATTGGGTCTACACATCCAATCAAACTTAGATGCAGACTTCACCTTGAACCTTCTTGATAAGCAAATAAAGCAAATTTCAGGACTGATTCGCCGGATTGCGTCGCGCAATCACGGTCTCTCTGAGAAGGACACAATGCAAATTGTTGAAGCTTTGGTGGTAAGTCGCCTCGCTTATCATCTTCCATATCACCACCTCACTCAAAAGCAAATACAACGGGCGAACAGTCTAATCAGGCGGGCGGTCAAGACCGCACTGAGGCTGCCGATGCGCACCAGCACTACTCACCTCCTACAGACCGGTCTGTATAATACCGTCCAGGAAATTATAGAGGCACAGAGGAGCAACCAACTCTTGCGCCTCTCTCGGACACCCACAGGGCGGAATCTGCTCCGATCCCTGAGGCTCGAGCCAAGCGATACGATACGTAACGAAGAAGCATGGTCCCCTATTCCGATAAAGGTCGCGGCGCATATGCAACTCAAACCATTGCCACGCAACATGAATCCACAACGCCACCCAGGCCGACGCAAGGCACGCGCTGATTATTACACACGGTGGTACAGAAATCGTGATGACGTCCTTTACGTCGACGCTGCGGTAGGCCCGCTTGAAGGAACGGCCACAGCTGCTGCTATGACAGAGGACGGACGCATTAACATCTCGGCGTCGATTAAGACGGCTCGCCCCGACGTGGCTGAGGGGGGTCGCACTAGCCCTAGCAGTGGCGCATGCGGCCGCAGATTCTACCATTACAGAAATCTGCACCGATTCACAAAGCGCCTATCGATATTTCCGTCAAGGCATAGCACCAAACACGGTTTCACGCATTTTGCGAAACATTCCTTCGCTTCCCCATCCGGTGACTATCACGTGGGTGCCTGGACATGAGTGTATCCCCGGGAATGAGCGCGTTAATGCGCATGTCCGAGGTCTTTCCATCCGGACCCTGGAGGACCGCTCACCCAGACCCGTGAAAAAGCCAGAAGAGGGAATCTGCACCTATCATCAGATTACGTCCTATTACAGGAACGGCAGACGCGATTTGCCTGCCCCTCACTACTCCCTTTCCCCTAATCAGAGCTCGGTCTGGCGCCAGCTCCAAACGAAAACATTTATTTCCCCCTATCTGGCACATCTATTCTACCCAGCTCTCCATCAACCATATTACACCACCTGTGGGGCTCCCCGGGCGGATCTGTTCCACTGTTTGTGGAGCTGCCCAAAGCCGCTGGCGGTAGACCCTATTCCCAATCCTTCCTTTTCCTCGTGGGAGGCCGCTCTTCGGGCCACTGGCTCGGACGACCAGCTGAGACTGGTCGACCGCGCCTGCCTTGAGATGTCGGCCAGGGGGCTCCCGGACGTCTAGGGGGCCCAACCACACTCAATTTAATTGTTTAAATGAAGTTGTTTCCATCCATCCATCCATCCATCGCATGCTCTAGTATTTTCTCGCGCTTTGCGCATCGCGCAAACGCCATCCGCGTTCCAGCGCTTAAATTGACGGACCCTTTGTAAATTCGAAAGTGTATTCCGTGGACGCATGTGTCCATTGAGACGGCGTCGGTCAGAATGATTGCAAGGGCTGGGCACAGCGACGCTACGCAAGCAAAGCGCGAGCGCTGTAGAGTCCGACGCGACCGCCGTCCGTTTGCGCACCCCGGCCGCCACCTGATTCCGTGCCAGACCTCGGATGGACAGACCCACGGACGGACGGACGGACGCAGCACGGACAGATGCACGGACGGACGGACGTGAGCATGAGACATTAAAGGCTTTCGCCTTAAAGATTACACCATCTCCAGCTAAAGGGAACCATGTGTAGATGCGAAGCAGCGGGCGCTAACGCTTACACTGGCGGCGGCGTTGACGCTGGCGCTCATCGCAGCGTTGCACAGGAGAGAAACCTGGGGGGCGCAAAGCACGCAGTGATGGACCGGTGTTTCCTACTGGAACATCCCAATCGCTGCTAATGGGCAATGAGAGACAGAAGACTCGGACTGGACACAGAGACCCGCAGTCCGCTTTTAGTTAACGCGCACGCTGCGAATTTTTTATCGTTCGACAACGCACATGAGAAATCTCCCACCGGCACTACCTTGCAGGTCAAGATCCAGTGCCTATATATATATATATGGGGTGGCCAGTGAACGGTTGTGCAGCGCGAGCAGTCGGTTTTTTCAATCAAGAAACTCGCTAGCAGACGCTGCCTGCGTCGGGGTTGCGAGGCGAGAGAGGGGAGCGTAGGAGAGGATAGAGGGGGGAGGGGACGCGCATTCGCAGTGGGGGGTGTAAACGCCGTGGGAGGGATGCCTCGAGGAGAGAGAGGGGGGAAGGGACGCGCATGCGAAGTGGGGGGTGTGCTTGCCGCGGGGAGGGATGCCTAGAGGAGAGAGGGGGAAGCGTAGGAGAGGAGAGAGAGGGGCAGGGGACGCGCATGCGCAATGGGGGTGTAAACGCCACGGGAGGGATGCCTAGAGGAGAGAGGAGGGAGAGAGAGGGGGGAGGGGACGCGCATGCGCAATGGGTGTGTAAACGTCGCGGGCGGGAGGGATACCTAGAGGTGAGAGAGCGGGAGCGTAGGAAAGGAGGTGCGTGGGGGAGGGTTTGCGCATGCGCAGTAAGAGGGTGGTCAGGACGCACACCACCACCACAGGACGGACGGACGCCGGACGGACACCGGACGGACGTGAGCATGAGGCATTAAAGGCTTTCGCCCTAATATCATGATCACGTGATGAGGTCAACAGATGAGGCCATTATGATGTCACAGATTGCAGAATATGTTGCTTTAACATGACGACACTGCGACGTTATACCATGTCGTCAACAAATGACATCTTTGCTTGGTCAAAGGTGGGTCGATCCTGGAGGCATCGCAAAACCACGTTCCTTGCAGAAAGCTTTCGGAGGCGCGGCACGGGAGGTTCAATGCATCCACCTAGAAGAACAAAAAACGAGAAGATGGCATTCGTGTTCAAGTTGACTGAGGCGGATGCATTAGGGACCCGGTGAGTTTTTAGATGTGAAGCATCTTATGGCGAAGCTTAATCCGGTGGTGGTGGTGTGCCGCGTGACCACCCTTACTACGCATGCGCAAACCATTAAAAAAAATAAAAATAAAAAACCTCCTCTCCCCCTCCTCTAGGCATCCCCTCCCCGCGGCAACCACACCGTCACTGCGCATGCGCCTCCCCTCCTACGCTCCCCCCCTCTCTCCTCTAGGCATCCCTCCCCGAGGCGTCCACACCCCCCACTGCGCATGCGTGTCTTCCCCTCTCCTACGCTCCCCCCTCTCTCGCCTCGCGATGCCGACGCAGGCAGCGTCTGCTAGCGAGTTTCTTGGTTGAAAAAACCGACTGCTCGCGCTGCACAACCGTTCACTGGCCACCCCGTATATATGGCACTGGATCTTGACCTGCAAGGTAGTGCCGGTGGGAGATTTCTCCTGTGCGTTGTCGAACGATAAAAAAATTCGCAGCGTGCGCGTTAACTAAAAGCAGACTGCGGGTCTCTGTGTCCAGTCTGAGTCTTCTGTCTCTCATTGCCCATTAGCAGCGATTGGGATGTTCCAGTAGGAAACACCGTTCCATCACTGCGTGCTTTGCGCCCCCCAGGTTTCTCTCCTGTGCAACGCTGCGATGAGCGCCAGTGTCAACGCCGCCGCCAGTGTAAGCGTTAGCGCCCGCTGCTTCGCATCTACACATGGTTCCCTTTAGCGGGAGATGGTGTAATCTTTAAGGCGAAAGCCTTTAATGTCTCATGCTCACGTCCGTCCGGTGTCCGTCCGTCCGTCCATCCATCCATCCATCCATCCATCCATCCATCCATGCGTCGGTCCGTTCGTCCGTCCGTCCGTCCATCCGAGCTCTGGCACGGAGCCAGGTGGCCGCCGGGATGCGCAGACGGACACCGGTCGCGTCGGACTCTATAGGCGATGCGCAAAGCGCCGACGACGCCATGTGCCGCCACGGCTCTGAAGCGTTTGCGGGTCCGGCAGAGCAATGTTCCCGCGAGCGTGTACGCGAGTGCACGGATGGATGTGTTTTCATCGTGATTTAACGACTCCGTCGGGCTTCAGCGATGTCGAAAAATAACTGCTGCGTTGTCGGCTGCTTAAACACATACAAGAAATTGCCAGGAACGCACTTGTACCGGTATCCGGTGCTATTTCATGAGCGAGATCGTCGGCGGCGATGGATTGCGGCTGTCCGCCGCAGAAGGTAAGAAATCGCGCTTTGTTTACGGCAGTGTTAGAACAATTACCGTGTTTTTTATTTCTCCATTTATGTCGCTACGTCTGATGCGAACGCTACTACGTTTACACTTGATCGCCTCGCCTGCATTGTAGACGCTACAATGCACACGAGGTTGTTATTACTGATAAGACGCGGTGCCTAGGCTCTCTTGAAAAACGAATGGCGCGAAGCGCAATGCCAGAGAATATCGGGCAGGTGACGGCTTCTTTACAAAAGCGCCGTTGAATCGCACGTGTGCTGCACGAAATCAGCTGCATTCTACTTATTGATGGCACTTGATTGCGATCACCGGCGCAGACTGTTCGCTGTGCGCTCGCCTCAACTATATGCATATTGGCTGTAAAACATGGCACCTGTGTGCACTGAAGGCTTTTTGACAGGACATTCAACCGATTCAACCTCCTTTTGAATGTCTCGTAACACGACTTCATGCTAATAGGAAACACCCTTGATGTATCCCACTAATGCTCATTCGCTTTACACAAGCTGTGTTATGAGTAGGGCCATAGGCGTGCGCATGGGAGGGGGGGAGCCTTTCCTATTCGCCCAAGAGGGGGGGGGGCGCAAAAGCTGCCACATGCATTGACTTAGTGGGGCCTGGGGTCGCTGCGATGATCCTTTGCCCCCCCCCCCCCCCCCCCTCCCTTGATGGGGAACCCTGCGCACGCCTGAGTGGAGCCGATTATGAAACTTCTCGCGCCACTAGCGCAAGGTGCCGAGATATTTTTTCACAAGTTTATCGTGCTGGTTTCAAAGTTTTACCAACGCTGACCCTTCGCGTGGCCGCACCCGTGAAATCCATGTGACAGCGCTCCCTCAAAATCTACTATATAAACACATGGCACGTAAAGCAAGCTACTGTGTCGAGGAAAAAACGTTGGTTCACGCTAGAGGTGTGCACGGGCTTCGGGTTGCCTGAAAGCCCGAGCCCGGCCCGGCCCGCGGGCCGGGTTCGGGCTGGCTCGACGCCTTGTCATCTCGGGCCCGGGCCGGGCTCGGGCTACATTGTGCCCGACAAAAAACCCGAAGCAAGCCCGAATCAAGCCCAAGATATAGACGTGCCGGCACTGTATTCCACCGCGTAGCGCCATTTCCGCAACCGCCCTTCACCCCCCTTTCACGGTTCTCCTTTCCTTTAGCCATTTTAACCGCAAGGGGAGAGGGTAAAGACGCACAAGATGAGCTCTGTGATTATCTATACACGGAATAATCCTCTCTCCTACATCTGAGGTGCTAAACTCCTGGAAGAACAAACGGTCTAAATATTGCAAGCTTACTATGCGTCTGCAAAATATATTGGTAAATCCGGCTACCAGAGCGAGCAGCGAAGGGACCATCAGTGGGCGGTAAATGTGACGCAGGAGCGCCGCACGTCACTTGAGCACGAATCATTGGACAGCTTATTTTTACAGGACAATTTGTAATCGTTGCATATAGTGACTGTCATGTGTCGTTTGCTTATGTTTGACTTCGATATATTAAGTAAAATGCCACATCATCGGAAACGACATCTCGTCTACGCAGCAAACCTTCATAATGTCAGGCTGGACCGGGCCGGGCCCGGGCTTTTATTTTTGTACGTCGGGCCGGGCCGGGCGGGCTCACAGCCCTCTAGCGTCGGGCTCGGGCGGGCCTTCGACGCAGTTAGCGGGCCTGGGCCGGGCTCGGGCTCTAAAATTCGGCCCGTGCACAGCTCTAGTTCACGCGTCAACGCATGCAGGCATTAGTGATCGGGACGCGATAAAGAAAGCGGTGTACAAGTTACGATGAGTTACACTTCGTAGTGAAGCTTCTTGACGCTTGTCTGTGGCAAACACTTGGCGCGTATGGTGACAATGTCGTCCCACACAGCTGTGACATCGGACACATGTCCACTATCATAAAGTGCGGCTCCTTTGCGCACACTATCGCCGCAAAGTAATTATTTGGGACGCGCACAAGTGGCAAATCGCACGCGCGCACTTCCGTCACGCTTGCAGTGAAAGTAGGCGTCTCCTACGCGACCCGCTTGCGGTTCCGACGGCCGCCGCTACGCGGCTTTCAGTGGCGCCCCTATAGGCGCTGCGCATCGCGAATAGCTCTCGCGCTTTGCTTGCGTAGCGTCGCTGTGCCCAGAGTTTGCAATTATTCTGACCGACGCCGTCTCAATGGACCCAGGCGTTCACGGAATACACTTTCCAATTTACAAAGGGTCCGTCAATTTAAGAGCTGGAACGCTGATGGCGTTTGCACGATGCGCAAAGCGCGAGAAAATACTAACGCATGCGAACGGAGGAAGATGAGTCTCGCGTCTCGCTGCGATTCCCGGTAAAAAATTAAAGAAGAAAACACGCACCCATTCGGTTTGTGTGTTATCCCACTGAGAGTGTAAAAGAAAAAAAGACATGGCATAATCAATGGAATAGCCACACGCTTTCGCCGAACACACTTTGGAATGTACAAAGTGTCGTTCAATTTTTTCTTTTATTTAACCTCGAATTTCTGGTGCGCTAGAAGCAAACCGCTCGGCGTTCGGCGCGCACGGCGTTTCATTGTCTTTTTGAGCCGGCGACGCATCCAGGGAGCTTCAACGGCGAACGGGTGCCGGCCTAAGGAGCTTCGCTCCAGAAAGTTACACTTTCGCCGCAAGGGTGAAGCAAGGAATGCGATAGCAAGAACTTGGGATGTTATACGAAGTGTGCGTAGCATCAGACTGACTTAGGGAACTATGCCAGACAATGTGTATGTTTTGAAAAAGCTAACGCGGTTGAATAAGCTTAGAGAAGGCTTTGTATTGCCCTTGTCAAACTTGGAGAATAAGTGCGCAGGGCAAGGATTCTCCCACGCACCATAGCCATAGCGGCTGGCCACACCTACATAGAGAGGCAGCGGGCGTAATCGAGCGCTTAACAAGAAGGAAAGCTGAACAATACGATAAAGTCAACATTGCTGACAGAGTACGGGCTATCAGCGTTAACGTACAGAAGACACTTTCGCGAAATCGGAGACGCTAGAAATGAGTCCCATACAGAGTGTGTATATAAGCTTAGGGAAACACGCAGGAATGGCTCAAGGAAGGAAAGGCCTATGGTAACCACGCCGTTGTTATTCAGCCCTCTGCAGTTGCACAATCTAGTAACCGGTTACCGCGAAAAGTGTGGCCATGACTTCAACATAGTCCAGCATTAGCACGGTAGTCAGATCGGCTGAGCTAGCAACTAGAGGAAATTTTGGCACGTGAGGCTCGCGTAGTCAGAGATGGTACAAAGAGGCATACCAATTCCAGCCTCGAGAGGCCACAGCTAGGGCCCGTAGAACGAGAAAATGAGGATGTGTATTTGTATACTCCTCAAAGTAAGGCTTACGCCAGAGTCCTTCAATACTTTTACTGGTCATGAAGCTCCGCCGTAACTCTATGGGGCAGCTTTGTGCGCTGCAAGTGGAGGCCGTGGGGAGGGGCTGCACCAGTCTCTTGGCATCGGGCAGACGGCAGTGAAAGCGACTGCTTGTGTCAGGGCAAGATTATCGCGACGAGTCAGCGTGTAGCTTTCAGCTTATGTCCTGTATTGTACCTAGTGTGTTGTGCTTGAAGGTCGGAAAGAATGCGGCGTACCTGCTGCGTAAATGGGTGTCGATCGGGATACAAGGGAAATGACGAAATAGTGCTGATATTCTGGCTGCCTTGAGATCGCGAATGGCGGTAAAAGTGGAAGTTGCATATCTCGACAACCGAGAGGTAGTTTAACATTTGATGACTCTTCGCATGTGCGTGTCTGCGAAAAGCACTTCGATGAGAGCGACAGTGTTCGCGTAGCCCAGTGGCCAGTTGGAGGTGTTGCTGTGACGTCGTAGTGCGATGTTTCGAAATCGTTGCCGGACGCTGTGCCGAGGATTTTCGACCGTCTCCCGGCGTATTAGTCTAGCGCAAAAAAGTCCAGAGCTCGCCCGCCTACACTGGAAAAAACGTAAAGTATACACACAACGTATGTGCTGTGCATGTGTATTAGAGCAAACATCTGAATTGAATAAAAATATTTAGTTGCGAGTACTGGCCAGGGTTTGAATTAGGTGGGGCAACAATCAGCTCCTAACCGTCGTGCAAAACAAGCCTGGTTCTGACACGCTAACTATAGATGATGACACCTCATAAAGACCTAGGCGCTTACGAAGGCCGGAAATAACGAAAAATAGTCTAGCGGAAGTCGTAACCGAAGAGCGGATTAAACTCACAGGGTTCCTTATGCATTCGCCTAAAAGGCGAAAGCCATCTTTGTTCTTTCTTCAGTTCATGCATTGATCCGCCCCCTCCGTGAACTGTTTGCACCTCAGGTGGTTTTGCACTGCGTCCAGGATCGGGCGCATTGCAAGCTTTCTGTACCTAGAATGTTTGAGCACTGCCTCCGTAATGGGCCCAACGATCACGGAGGCAATACAAAATTACGATTTTATGTGGTGGCCTCATCGTGTGACGCCACTTTATGTGGCATCATCATAGCGACGTCACAAATTTCGACGATCTGTGATGGTATTTTGCATCACTCGTGTTAACGTCGTCGACGAAGGATGCCGACGGTAAATTTTTGCGTTTGATGAGGCATCTGAGTCTTTAGCCTTAAGAAATAGTACAGACGAACTGCGAAACCACGCGCTATTGCACGAGCAACCGTACTTTAAACGTAGCACGGCGCCGTAGTGATAAATAAACACAAAATGACTCACGAAAACCAGAGAAAAGCCGTATGAAGTATCCCTTGATCTTCGTCAGATGCTGAATTCAAAGCCATGATTCATTCAAGCTGACTACTGAGTTGATAAAAACGAGGCTATTTTAAAATATGCTCGTAATCAAACACCAGGTGTATAGCCTGAAAGATTTGGCGTGCGCGGTCAAGAGTTTCGACCACTGCTCTTCCGCGACTCATTAAGATTCGCCAGAGTCCGTGAATGACTCTGGATCATCCACAGATTGCGACTTTGCGAACTTCGGAAAGCGGAAGAAACATGCTTTTATAGCAGTAGGACATCGCACAGCGGAAGCAGCATGCGTTTGTTGCGATCAAGTTTCTAGCTCCAATGCTTCATTCGACGCTGAATTGCACTGTATTAGACTTTACCCGAATTTCCTTGAGGGTAATAATAATCTCAAGGTATAATCAACGCCCACGGGTACATTTATTAACGTCTTGGAGTTCCGACGCGTGCCGTAAGACTGCAGCGCCGGTGCCGCTCGATGCTCTCACGGGTCTCCCTTTCCGGAGGTGCACTGAGGGACAGGGGCGGAGCCA
>JALIZH010025895.1:0-25135 GCA_030522465.1 Rhipicephalus appendiculatus | reverse complement strand
CCGAATGTTTACGCTTCGCCTGTAAATGCCCTTCCTCCTTCCTTCTCTGCCCCCCCCCTCCAGTTTCTCGTGTGGCCCCCCGGCTGTGTCGGCCTCGTGCAACTTGGCCCTTCGCCCCAAAAGTTTGCCGACCCCCTGTGCTACACAGTTTTCAGCATCCTGCGTGCACCCCCCCCCCCCCCCCCCCCTCTCTGGCGCCTGATGATGGACACTGACCCTCACGTGTTTTAAATGAAGAGTCCGCCCGTATTCTCATGTTCTAAGTTACTCCTAATGGGAATATCCCAATTTCTTCCTGCACCTAGTGTTTCAGAGATGCTTGCGACGCTTGTTCCAAACCCGTGATTTTGAGCGCGTTGCCGATGATGAACTTTTGCACTCGATGAACGGCTTTCGGTGGCAAGAACTTACATTATGAAAGCTATTCCCCGAGGAAATAGTTTTGCTATTTTTTCAGAGGTTTCCTTGACTTTCTCGCCTTGGCTGCTCTCACCTTCGCCGTATAAGCCGTCCGCCTGTATGTCAGTGAGTGCTGCTTCACTTACTGCCATGAAACTGCATCGGTATTTTACATCTGCACAAAAATAGCGTTTACGACCCAAATTATCCCCTCCCTCCCCCCCCGGCTCCTTGAAGTCTCCAACTGAACGAAGGCGTACATTTATGATCAATACTAGCGATGGGCTTCTGGGACCTCATCGCAATTCATGTTCTAACAACGGAGTAGTTTAAGCCGGGCGTAACGTGTCTCCTGAATCCGCAAACTGTCATTATCACGAACCGGCACGCGTTTTCTTCGTGCACTTCTCCGCTTACGTCCTCTTCTTGATCCTCTGCGTCGCTCCCAGAACCCGTGCACCGATTTGCCGGGCGTGAAGATAGGAGGCGACAGAAATAGAGAGAGAGAGAAATAGATACAGAGGAAGAAATGGACAGAGAGAAAGCCATACAAAAACATACACAAAATGAGAGATATAAGAAGAGAGCTAATAGGGCATAGCCATGGTATAGTACAGCCTTAGCATAGCCATAGTAAATAAAAGTATAGCAGTAAGTGGCAAGAGGTGAAGATGAGAGAAAGGAGAAGGGGACCCCCACCAGCACCACCTCTTCCCCCAATCTTCGAACCACTAGTGCTTAGCTGCCCCAATTTCATTTTTTTTACTTCATGAATTGGTTTTCATTTCTTTCCAACGTCTTGAACACTTTATAAAACACCTGGATCTCTCGCTTTCAGCGTGCGCTTATCCTCAAGATCTCGAACACTGCCCTTAAGATTCGAACGGCGTTGCCATTTAAGCGTGTTCAACTCCATTGTCACCATGCATTAACTAGTTGAGGGTGGAACCACGTTTATAGCACGGAACACACCCTAGCTATGCTAAGGCACGCAAAGCGACGAAATGAGCATATTACATACTAGAGTATATGCGTGTGAAAGTAAAGTGAGGCTGAGTATGGCTTATGTAAGGGTGATGAGGAGGGTAATGATGAGGGAAAGGCGACCAACTCTGCCGCTAGTGGTGTGAAGGCTGGGGAAGCAGCTCTGTTGTTTCCTCAGTCCTACAGAACGCAAAAGGACGCTCCTCCAGCTTCCGTTGCGAGTGTGCTGCGCGTTCCACGCTGGCCTGGCACTATGTTATTTTAAAGGTGGAGCTTCTAAATGTACAACTACGCGTACAACTGCTCCCCTACACTGTGCTGAGCATAAGAGAAAAAATAAATACCGCCGAGAAAAAGGCTGGTGTCGCCGCAAGTTGCGTTCGTGTGCATACGTCACATTATGCATTGTGTCGCATTACAAGGGCGTGAGAAATGAAGGCGAGCGTAAAGAGGAGTGATGTCGTAGTGAGGAGGAGGGAAAAAAGATGGGTGATGGTAAATGATAGCATAACAATGTATGGTACAGGGCACACGCAGGTAATTTAAACTCTTGTAAGTTAACTTAAAAGCGAGTGGATGCGAGCCAGTTGGTAAGAATCCATGATGTAAAACAGCTCGTAAAAGACGACGGACGAGAACGTCACATTATGGATTGTGTCGCGTTACAAGGGCGTGAGAAATGAAGGTGAGCGTAAAGAGGAGTGATGTCATAGTGAGGAGGAGGGTAAGTTGTCAAATGACACAATACTTGGTCGACATTAGAACAACTTAATACTACGGTCACCACACTTACAGATTTCCATCATTCTCACACGATCGCTTCGCTGTCCTTGCCTAGTCCAGTCAGTTCATTATGTTCCGTTCCATGTCAGAGACGAAATGCGATATGAAAGACGAAAAATCAACGAAAACGAGGAAAGGAGTTCCTAGCGTGGTTGCATCAATGGAACTGCGATCCTGAGTTAGACCATTAAAACTCAAAAACAGTTTTGCGATGATATGTTGCATCTGTTGTGACTGCAATAACTGTAACGTGTTTCAATTATTGACGCTAGTTTCCAATGACGCTTTTGTATTCTGTTCGGCTCTACTTTTAGTGAACGTTACATGTCTGCGTCTGTCTTCACTCCATGGCACAGGCTTCCTAGGTTGGATGTTCTTGCGCAAAAAGCACAACATATTTTTCGGAACAGTGCGTTTAGATGCGTGCAGTTGCCTCAAGGAACTGCACTTAGAAGCAAGAAAGAGTTGATGTGAAATGAAATAGGCGATTCAAGCAAGAACTTCCAACACTACGACTGACTCATCAATAGCGCACACTGTCACAAGGTCGGTTGGCTCCGACTGTTGATAATAAGAAGCGCATATGCGTATTCCTATATATTCCCAGGTTTGAAAACAGCAGTGTAGATATACTTACGGCACATCTCTCTCTCCATCGTGAGTTGGCGTGCCATTCTTGTCTAGGCAGTCCACGTATGTTTCCTGAGAGAAACAAAAGAAAGATAATTATCAATATTTAAGCATATATGGTTTGAATATATACCTAATGCAGCTTCTTATGCTGGAGCGCTTGCGCAAACCAATTACAGCCAGTTACAACGGAACAATAAATACAAGCTCCACCTTCGAACTGCGGCGCTCCAGCCATTATTTCGTGCGAAAGAATTGTGCTAGGTGATTTTCGTTGTCACGTTTAGTAGTGCTCCGCTGCCAATGTAAATATTAAGCATATTAAGAATGAAAACTTCGTCGTCCCTATATGAAATATTGTTTTTCCCCCGAGCAGTAATGTCTGACTCATGGCTGAAATTTCGTAGAAAGTTAAAAATTTAGACCATAAACGAACGACACTAAATGGGTTTGTGTAAGAGAATCACCCAACTGAAATCGCTCAAAGGCGTTTGATGCCACGGAAATCAGCAAATGTGATGGGATAGGGCATCTATGCAAAGTCACTCTGGGTACGGCAGCGCCAGGCTGTCGGTGGAGCTTGTATATTCGTAGGATGTAATCGACTAAAGTGATTGAAATTGCCGTTAGTAAATTTTAGGAAGACGTATATTGACATCCAATAACTAAATACAGCATTTGTGAGCTCTATACAGGTTCTTGAAACGTCTTTAAAAAAATTGGCGGACCCTTAAGCTTCGCCTTTAAAAAAGTTGAACGCGATAGCGATATCCCGTCCCGAGTGCGTACTTCAACCACTTAGTGCATACTTGCTATGCAATGCACTACGTGGTGTTAAGGGAATACGCGCAGTAAGGTGTGTGGCTTTTGAAATGGGTGGCCGGCTCAAAAGTACGAAATCGTTATGATAGTCCCATGTTCTGACGCCCGATGGCAATGTACTTCTTGTACCACGCAATATTACTGGGATATTACATGTTATATTGCGACGCATATATAAAGTACGCTTGTGTTTGCGAAGCATGAAAGTTATTTTCAGTGCATTTATAAGCAGAGGAAGTTATTTTCATTGTGTTTCCAAGCAGAGTCGTGGCTGTGTGGTAGAACACCTGCTTGCCGCGCAGACGGCCTGTGTTCGATCCTCGCTCGGACCCGGGAATTTTTTTATTATTTATTTTATTTGCATCTTTCTCGATTTTTTGGTCATGGACAAGATGATGATTTTTCGCTCACAACCAACGACACCGACGCCGGAATTTCTTCGAAACGAGCTCTGCATTAACGCTATCGCGTGAAAAATGAAGAAGGTTGCACTCGGCTGCGCAACACTAAAAGCCAAGCTTGTCGATCCAAGTGGGAGGCTTTATCAATAATGCAAGGTCACTTGGCTAAGGCTATGTTTCCAAACTTCGTTTAAGCAAGGCTGCTTATGGCAGCTTTTTATGGCTGATCGACAACTCCATTCCTCTTCATGTCAGCCGCTTTCTTCCTTGTTCAAGTACGCTGTCGGATCGCCGCCGCTGATCTCGTTCTCACTCTGCAGCATGTCGAGCCTCGTGATAGGCAGCATCTGCGTCAGGTTTACGGTTCTTTCTCGATGACCTATGCCTACCAGCTGCCTCGCTACGACCAGGCGTGGCTCTTTTATAATGATATCGAGAATATGCGCATGCAGAGTGGGACTCTTTGTGACGTATTTACTGACGTAGTAAGTTGTTAGGCAACTCTTTTATTTAAACTTCGCGCGGTTTTACTTGGTCGTTTTCGGTAGCTTCAACGCAGCATCTCCGCAGTTGTTGCTCCGGCGCATGGCGCGGCTTGGCATGATGTCGCATCATCTGTCACGGTAGCTAGGCGCAGTGGGCTCCGCTGCCAAGCGCGGCATGGCCCCGGCGTCGCCGTTGCTTTTGATCCGGCGCGCATGCGCGGCTTGGCCTCTGACATCACACCAGCTGGCGCAGTAGTGAGGCAAGGCGAGGCCAGGTGGTGCGCAGCTGTGGCGTTGGTGGTTGCTAGGGCAACGGCGAGGTACGAGATGTTTCTGGCGGGGAACAGGCGTTTTCTTGCGGCACTTAAAATCTTCGCTGCTGAAAATACGAGACACCAATAAGAAGTAGCTGAAGCATTGCTACATTAACATTTTCGGCAGATAGCATAACATGAGTAGCAATCGCTCTGGTAGATTCAGAATGCGTAGCAATAGCGCTGGTATAAACAGAGGAGGAGGAGGAGAAAACTTTTATTAGTGTAAAAGGCAACGTTGCCGCTAAAACAGAGCAACACCGCGTGGTCGGGCCCCTCCCTATTAGAAGGCACCGCCTGCCTCTCGCCATCCTTTCAGCCCTCCTGACCAGCCTCAGCTGGTCCTGTGATGAGTGTGGTGCGCGTTCGAAGTGCGCGCCGTTGAAAAGTGCGCGTCACCAAGAACAAGACATGATGGAGTGCACGCGCGGTGCTGCTAAAACGACAACGAAGAAGTCGAAGAGCGTCAAGCACGTGGACGGGCGGCGCAATGTTAAAATACAAAGGAAGAGAGGGCCAATCAATCGCCAACACGCTTCCAGCAGTCTCCAATCGGGTAAGGACAGGTGGGGCCCGACAGGGAGAAGCTCGGGCCGGAGGGAGCTAGGGACGAGTTCCATCGGAACGAGGCAAGCGGGAAGGTCGCCCGACCGGGCGTTGAAGGCAGGCACTCGGGTTGAGGACCCGAGCCTCCAGGACTTCAACCGGCCGGGGGCCTCCTGCCGTCCCGTTCCTGAGCCCTACGTGAGCTCCACCTCAAGGACTGCGGACTTCCGTGCCAGCAGGCAACGTAGCAGCAGCGGTCGGGCTACGGGCCCGAGCTTCGTGTCCAGCTGCCTGGCCAGCTTGCCCCTTACTGACTGACTCGGTCATCCAGCCGCCAGAGTTTCCTCGTCATCACCAGCAAGCCCACGTCCCCTCCTTAAGGCAGAGCCTCCGCGTCTCTGCTTGCGCAAACGTCGCCGAGCCTTCGACGACATGGTGAGACCTACCACCTTTCTGGCCCCGCTTCGCCGCTATCCGCGTCAGAACTATACTGAGGACTTTGAACTTGCGTTTTGTGTGTGTTTAAAAGTGTTTTAACGTGTGCAGTGAACTTTTTATTAATTGTTTGTTTGTGTGTTAGTTTTCCCGCTTCATTTATTGATTAAATGTTCTTGTGTTGTTTGTCAAACAAATGGCTTTGTCCTTCATGATGCTCTCAGAGGCTCAGCCTTAGAGAGCTCTTACCAACGAAATAAAGAACCTGCATCACAAATTGGCGTCCGCAGCGACAGGACAAAGCCGTTTGTTTTTCAAACAGGGTTTTTTTTTTTTGACGCGGTTAAAGCCATGAGTAGCACGTGGGAAATATTAGAGCTGGCGGAACGTATGGGTCTTAAGGGAGCGGCGTTTAGAACGTGGTATGACGAGCGGATGTCGCGTGAGCGAGAGGAAAGAGCTGCAGAACGAAGGGCAAAGAAGCAACAGCTGGTATCGGAATTAAAGATTCACATGGAGCAGCTGAAATCTAAACTGAGGGATAGGACAGAAGAGCTGGCATTAGAACTAAAAGTGAAAAAGGAGCAGCTCGAATTAGAAAAGGCGAGCACTTGAGCGACGACTCGAACTCGCAATGGTTAAAACGACGCAGCTGGAGGGGCAGAGGGTTGAGCAAGCGGTTGACGTTTGCTCCGATAGTACCTGTTTAAGGACTGAGTCGGATTTCTGCAAGGTTAGCCTTGAACCTCGCCATAGTCTCTCGCCTAGAGCCAGGAACTCGGATAGAGGATGGCAGAGAGGTAGGCAGCCAAGGAAGCAGGAGTCTTGCAGAGCTTGACGAAGCGGAGGACAGCTTCGCAAGCATGGAACAGGGCAGTTCTATTCAGAATGATTTGTGCCTTCGAACCCTCTGAGAGGGCGAGCACATGTAATGGAGAGGTTACCTCCGAACAGCTCCACTGAAGGAGCGCTAAAAAGGTCACCTCGGTGATGACGGCGTGTGCCGTGGAAAAAGGTTTGAGATGGTTGTCGCCGATTCTTGTGCACAGCTGGATGCGGGAAGACGGGCCACAAGCATGGCCGGAGGTTATGTGAATAACTCACTCGTAAAGCAAAAAGAGTTCTACTTCTCAGGTTAGTTCTAGATGTGACCTCTCTCCGAAAGTGCAGGGGGAGAGTACAGAAGCAGTATTCCAAGAACACAGTGCAGAGTTGGAGGTGCTTTCTTCAGCACGTACTGATGTGGCCGTACAGGGTGCCCAGTCTGAACAAATGAACACTGCTAGATCGATTGAAGGTGATCTTGGAGAAGACAGCAGATTGCAAGACTATTCTTGCTTGAGCAGTGAGGAGACAGGTGCGTTTGCCGTGGAGTATGGGAGCGTAGAGCGCATGTGCTCTAAGGCTTCTGTTTCATTATATGATCGCGATTCAAGGCAATGTGTTCGCGTGCAGGATGGGGCGACGCTCATGTCTCGATCTGTCTGGAGGCAACGCCTTCGGCTAAGCTGGATTCCCTGTTGCTTTCAGGCTAGTACTTCGGCTGAGCGTTCGAGTAGCTTCATGGAGATTTACCGGCAGGCGTCTGGTCAGCGGCGTTTCCAAGCGTCTCGAATGATCAGCTGTGCTTGGAAAAGACATCCCACCCGTCTCGTGTGGGATGCTATTACTTAAGCGCCACGTTTATTAACCGGTTGCTCTTTTTGGATTTTCGACTCGGAATTAAGGACTTGGCTCTGCTGTACATATCAGTTAGGTTGTGGTCGGGACTGTAAAGCGATCATTGGAATTTTGTACAGTTAATTCTGTCTTAATTTTTGGAGTGAACATACTTGCATCTTCTTATTAGTCATCCACTTTCATTGTCTAACAGGGTAGTCGCCAGGACCATGCGAGTCAATTACAATGACTATACAGTAACTGAAAAAAACAGTGCATTTTTATTCAGTTGGTTTTCACGGTTAAGGAGTGCTATGCATTGTATGCTCACTGACTATTTCAAAACTGTCAGTAGACATTTGGTGTAGTGTGTAGCATCTATCAGTGAAGTGTTTCGCGCACCAAGCGGCAGTTTTTTCAAACAGACCCCCCCAGGATAAGTTTTTTTATAAAAAAAAACTTGGTGCTCGATGAGTGAGGGTTAACCCAGTAATGTGTCCTGACATGCACACAAGGTCAATTTCTATGCATCTGTCCAGCATGCAGTCCACTATACGGTTCAATATGAGTACACTTAAAGGCAGAGTAAACATTTAGAAAATATAAGTCAATATATTTCACCCCATTTGACTACGCCACTGAAGTACTGCACGAAACGTTTAAGTTTCTTTTAGGCTAGAGCACGGAAAACCAAATATATACAAGAAGTATCAGTCAGTTGCACACGGTCATAATCCAGAAAAGCTATCGGTCATTGACCCTGACGCTTAAGTGATCGCGTCCCAGACAAGACGCGTGGCATCGATGTTGTACTCGGAGCAAAGCAGCAGCAATGCTTGGAAGCGTTTCTGATCCCACGTCTTTCTGGAAAGCTCGACGACAACACTCGGACGCCCTTCTGAATTGGTAGCCCTAAAAGATCGAAGACCACACTCCAACTGGACGCGTTGCTTGCACGAGCGCCTCAGAAGCGTTCGACTGACTGTTCTAGGCATCTGAAAACCTGGTCGGGCCCAATCAGCTGTATGGCGTTTCATAACGTCGTAGTGACCGCCTTCTCCATCCCGAGACGCCGAAGAGTTCGTACCGGCTTCCTCATCGTTCAAACTGTAATACAATGGCACTCTGTCACTTTGTCCTACGCATTTAATGAGGGGGCGCCTCCACGCTACCGCTCATGCCGTTCTGGACATCACGCGAGCCAACGACACATACAGGGAGTACTTCTACTGGTGATTCTATTTTTTCCTGCTTTAATATGTGCTTCTACACCCCTCTTCCGATTCTCTTCGGACACACGTCATTTTCATTGAGCCGAGTAGTCAAGCTGCCTGTATTCAACGGCATGGTATACTCATGGTCATCCACCATGCCGAGATCAGCTACCTGCCGCAGCTTGCGGCACAGTTGGTGAATCAGTGCTACGATTCGCAATAGTTCGCTCTACGGCATTCGCTTTGTCTTTACTCCTGAAAAACACTTGGTGTTTCTTCAATTGATCTATTCATAGGTATTCTTGACTCATCAATACATGTGCTTTTGCTCCTAGAGGTTGTAAAGCACAACTCATCTTTAATGGAACTTCTATGTTCCTTGCTGGCGAAGCTCTGCTCTGCTTCGTTATGCTCAGCTAGGCTTTCTTAGCTTCATAGCTCATCATCTCTACATCATCCTTTAGCCGGACAACTGGCTTTAACGAAATGGTATGGCGAGATTCAACGCCAACCTTAGTGAAAGAAGTCGACCTCGCCTTCGCGACGTCTGTTTCGAGAGCACACCTTTATTTCCTCCTCACTGGAGCTAACAAGCGCCTGAGCTAGGCTCTCTGTTTTTAGACGCGTCTCTAAAACATCTGCAAGCTTTAGCTTGAGCCGTAGCGTTCTGCGCTTGAGTTCTTCAATTTCTAACTCGTCTACCAGCGCTCTTTCTTTTTCCTCGCGTTCTGCGGCCCTCTCTGCACGCGCTCGAGCCTCTTGTTTTTCCGACCACTCTTTCAATTCCGCGCCCTCTAACCCCAAGCGCACGCCCAACGCTTCGAATTCCGCCAAACTCATCGCGATGACTATGTAGTCATGCAAATAGGAAAAATGGCTTCATCCTGTCCCGTCCTGTCGTAGCGGACGCCAATTTGTTATGCAGGTTTTAGTGTTTTGGTATTTTGTGTTAATTGAGTTACTTGAGGCAAGGCCTCTAGTCGGAACAGGAAGGAGCCATTTTCAAACACACACAAAAAGGTAACTTTATCACAAAACGGAAAAGCGGAGAAAACGAGAAAAAAGGTAGCAGGACAGCTAGAAGCGCGTTTTAGCTACAGTGACTGGCAGTCTACCGACTGAACAACGTTCCGCGGAGCGTTCAAAGAAAAGACGAGTCACCGGCACCTGCGACACATGAGTCGATGGGGCAGCGAAGTCGTTGCTGGCACGCGGTCTCGTTGGCAGCGAAGTCACTCGTGGAGAGGACGAGGAGTCGAGTCGGCGCAGAGGTCGCAGAAGGGGGGCGACCTTGGCAAAGCAGGCTGGTGACCTTCCTGTCCACGTACTGAGCGTGGAGTCTGGCGGCAGGCACCCAGGCTCGTCCCGTGGCTGGCAACCGGCAGCAGGAGTCCACTCAGCCTACGGGGACGGCGAAGTCTGCGCTTCCCGGTGGTTGAGCTGCCCGGACTAGCTGCTCGGACGGGGGAACGGGCCCGCCTCCAGTATCGCCTGGTTCCGAGGCGTCTGTGAGGCAGACGCTGTCGGGCCCTTTGTGCTCGGGTCCGGAACCCGACGGCACAGACCCTGACACCAGCGTCTCTTCCGAGCTGTCCGAGTCAGACTGACTGCCTTCGATCTCGTCGTCTTCCTCCTCTCTCCTCCCGTTTACCGTGCCACCTTCCAATTGGTTGTGGCCACACGTGCCATGCCCCGCTGACGTCTTCTTCCTCGACGTGCCGCACGTGTCCGTTGCGCGGTGCTTTTTATCGCGACACACCACCGCGTTTGGAACACATGCGACGCCACCACCACCACTACATAGCACGGAGTACACCGCAATATCACTTGTCACGCACTCACTCATCACAGTCCCCAAGGGCAGGGCTGGACAGCAATACCTCCCACGTCAATCTGGTGTTATTCATTTGTTGTTCTTGGTGTGAGCCGTGCATTCCCATGGGATGTGGTAGAGTGTCGGTGGGCTCCCACACCACAGGGCATATGTCTTTGTATGCTGTGGGGTAGTATGTATGTAATCTGCGGATGTTTATGTATGTGTCCGTTTGGAGCCTACGTAACGCTACAGAATCCACGGCCGAAAGGTTCTTGTGCGGTGCTGGGTAGAGTCTCCTGAATTCTCTGTAATACTGCAGGATCGCTTTGTAACCGGGATCGATGGGTGTTGGGTCCTCTACGGTGTTGCCATCGGCAGCTCGGTAATTAGTTGTGCCTTGAGCCGCCTCATCTGCATGGAGGTTCCCAGTAACACTCTCGTGTCCCGGGGCCCAAGTTATTGTTTGGGTATAGCTGATGTCCAGTTCTCTGCTGCTTTGAGTAAGTATCCGGTGTGCCTTGGCCCATCTGGTAATTACTACGAGCAGCCCTGAGAGCCTGTGATAATGGTCAGCTGAGCGTTGCGCACCATGCCTTCCCTTATAGCTAACGAAATGGCAATCTCTTTTGCTTCTATGTGATGGTTGCTTGAGAAACAGAAGTACAGGCCGTGATCTTGCCTCTTCTGTTTACGACAACCACCACCATAATTTTTGCATTGGCCCCGTATGGTGAAGCATCTGTGAATCTTGCAGTATGCAAGAACTTTTTTGTTTTGTCCATATATTCCGCTCTAGCTTTTTCTCCGCCCTGAATGTAATGTCGGATCAATGTTTTGTGGTATTGGTGATACCCCATACAATTCTCTGATGTGGCAGGGTAGATCTTTGGTGTTTTGGTGTGTGCGTATACATTCTTCAACACCGACTCTACGAAGAAGAGCTCTGCCGGCTGGCGTTTGCGCCAAACGACTCCGCTGCGCCATGTGTTGGGCCTCAGCTAGCTCGTCAAAGGTATTGTGGAGGCCGAGGGATAGAAGGTTCTCACTTGAAGTGTTGCGTGGCAACCTCAGTGCTGTCTTATATGCCATCCTTATTATTTGATCAGCCTTTTCGCGTTCCTCCCTATTCATGGCATGGTAAGGGAGCGAGTATGCTATTCTGCTGATCACCAGGCTTTTCACGAGTCTGAAGGTGTCTTGCTCCCCCATCCCTGTCCGATTATGAGCCGCACGGGCTATCATCCGATTAATCTGTTGCGTTTTTTCTTATCGTGTTCAAAGTGTGGAGACGTCTGTTGTTCGATTGTAGCCACATTCCCAGCACTCTAAGTATTGACCGCTCCGGAATGACCTTCCCCCTCAAGCCTGATCTCCAGTTTGAGTCCCGGATCAGTTCTTTGTTTCTTGTCTTTTGTGAGGCGAATCAGTTCTGATTTCTCCGCCGAACACTGTAGTCCTCTTTCTTTTGTGTATGTGTCTATTATATTGGCTGCCAATTGAAGCTGGTTTTCCTTTTCGCCCATGTTGCCCTTCATTGTCCATATTGTTATATCATCCGCATATCGGGAATGACGAATGTCGGGAATTTCTTGGAGTTTTCTGGCCAGTCCTATCATCGCTATGTTGAAGAGTGTAGGCGAAACGACCGCACCCTGTGGCGTACCTTTGTTAGGAGGATGAATGACGGTGGATTCATTATCTCCTACTTTGATAACAGCTGTTCTCTGGCTCTGGAAGCTTCGAACGTACTCACACGTCCTCTTACCACAGTTGGTCTCGGCTAGTCCATCCAGTATCCCTTTGTGATTCACGTTGTCAAAGGCCCCTTTTATGTTATTGGTCATCACAATGTGTTCCCCCTGCCTTGGGGACGTTGGTTAAGACTTCCTATTTTAAAAGCAGGATAATGTCCTGCGTTGAAATATGTGGCCTGAAGCCAAACTTGGTATCAGGCATTGGGTTGTTTTCTTCGAGATGACGTTGTAATCTAGTGTTTACTAATCTCTCGAACAGCTTTCCTAGACCTGGTGTAATAGATATGGGCCTGAGGTTTTCCAAAGCCAATTTCTTCCCTGGTTTCGGGATCATGGTGATAACAGCGTGTTTCCATTGATGAGATATCGTTCCTTTAGCCCAATGGTCATTTATACAGTCCATGAGGGCTGTTATAGATTCATCGTTCATGTTTCTGATCATGGCATTTGATATGTGATCCGCCCCTGCCGCTGTGTTCCGTTTTGTACTGGCGATTGCTGCTCGAACTTCTGCTTCCGTGAAGAGTTCATCCATTCCTGAATGTGGATGTCCGCTGTAATCAATTTGGTATGGAGGTATTGAGGCTTTGTCACCGGAACATTTGGTAGGAATTGCCTGAAAAAGTTGGTCGTTTGTGCCAGGGTATGAGTGCAACAATCTGTGCAAGTTCCTTTGTCCTTCGCGTCTTGTTTTGAGTGGGTCAATCATTGCTCTGAGGATACTCCAAGTTTTCGCTGTTCCTAGTGTTCCCTGTAATGTTCCACAGAAGCGTTCCCAGTTAGCCGTTGCAAGTTGAATAGCGTAATCTTCGGCCTCTTGTGTTATGTTTTCGATTTTCATTTGGAGTTTGCGCTTGCGTTTCTGCCGCTGCCATCTCTTAGTCAGGCTTCTTCTTGCATCCCACAAATTTAATAGGTGAAGGTCGACTTCAGGTGTTTTCTCCGTCCTGGTGACGGTTTTGGTATGTTTATGTTTTAGGTTTCGTATGGCTTCGCACCACTTATCTAAACCGTTTATTTCAGCAGTTTCTTTTTTTAAGCTATTTTCTATACGCCCGCCAGTCTGTATTTTGGCTGTGCCTATTTGTTTACGAATTATGCCTGTGCGGATTGTCGTGCTTATAATGTAATGATCGCTTCCTAGATTTTCGAGGGTGTTGCACCATTCCGCATTTGGGCAGTTTTTGGTTATGGTGCGATTTTAAGTTTCCTATAGAAACACATGAAATAATGCTGTAATTGAAGCCATTACCTTTCTGTAAGTTTTATACCGACAGGCCGTTCTGTGTAGGCCCAACGTCTGGCCTCATTCAGTTGACCTGTTTCGTTGTCTGCTTCGAATACGAGATAATGCTAGCTAGAATTTGCTAATGGTTCGTTTATGTTGGTAGGTTAGTCTAACTTACATGTAATGTTGGTTATCAGCTGCTTTCCCAGCAATATTCCATCCATTAAAACTTAATTCAGTGGTTCAGACGCTTACTGATATTTTTGTGCATTCGCACAATCGCCCAAATGTAAACGCAATATACCTGGCTTTAACTTCTATCAAGCGCTACAGGTAATGCGAATAACTGTGCTTCAAGACAATTTGGCGTGAGGCATGTTTGAGCGCTGAGTTTGACGTTCTTTTTAATATATAATAACAACTATGGGAGAACTAACAAAGGGACGTGGTAGAGAAGAGACGACGATGACGTGCGCTTCTAGGGCCCGTGGCGGGGACTACCCGGTTCTTGGCCAATCCCCCAGCGTGGGTGTGTGCCACGGTCTAAAGGATCTACTCTACTCTACTATGTGCCGTGGTTGATGCTCGGAGCAGGGCGTGGCCCTGACCCTGCTGCCTCTGGCCGGGGTTAGGCGTGAGCACTGTGGTACTCGGCTGACACATACTAATGGCTACCATAGACGCCATCTCCCAAAATGGCGCCCAAAGTGAGGCCCCGGCTGCGTTCCAGGTGGGACCGCGTTCGTGGCAGAGGCGGCGTCGCGTCGGCTGCTTCTTTGCTCACCGATGCCCGCCGTCGGGACTGCGTGATGAGCTTCGGCAACCATGGTACTGCTGAGAGTTTCATGAGACCGGTCGAACAAACGCGAGTGGCTGCGTTGGCTCTACCACTGTCCGCATAGAAAAGCCATACGTGCCGTCATTGAGCAAGTCGAAGTCGCGATGCAACAGCAGACCGACGCAGTCAGCTCGGCCAAGGGTATTGGGCTCCCCAGGAATAGAATTTGACAGAAGTGTCTGAAACGATGACGAGAAGCGGACCGCAAGCACAAGAACAGGTAAATCGTAGACGACGGGGAAGATAATAAGACGATAACTGATAAGCAGGAGGAAGAGCAGAAAGACAAGGGCCTGAAGGAAGACGACGCGAAGAAGGAGGACTAGTTTGAGGACGACGAAGTAGTGGTTGAGGGCAGAGAGAGAGGCATGAGAAAGAAATTGAGGAGGCGGAAGATGATATTAAAGATCCTGTGACCGTGACAAGTAGGGTGCCGGTAATGGCCAGGGTGCTGGTGACGATGATGATACCATTCCTGAGACAGAGATCTATGGTGAGAAAGGAAATGACCCCGAGGAAAACGAAAAAGACAAGACAAACAGGAAGGATGACGAAGATGGGGCAGCAACGGCAATTTGGCCGTCGAAGGCTAAGACCAACACAAAAGAGGAGGAATCGACGCGTGGACGATCCGGTGTATGCTGCATCCTGCCCGACGTTGCAGACCTAAGGCGGCTGGCTGGCCTTCCTGCGGTAGAATTCTGCAATCTGGCGGCTGCACCTCACCGGTGACTTGCTGAGTGCCCGTTCTCAATTTGGACAAGGACGGCGACCAGGAGGGCGTCGGAGTCCGGATTGGTTTGGAACGTGCGGGACATCTTGGAAGACATCGAAAGGTTTAGGACCCGCAGGTGCCAGGCACACTTCGATACCGAAGGTGCACTGCCTGTTCTGCTGCGTATCTTCGCATCGTGGCTCGGTGCACCAGCTTTATAGGTTTTACTGCCGCAAGAGCATCGTCGCAGGAAGCTGCCACGGGCACGCCTTTTCTCCTCTACTATGGGGGGGGGGGGCAGGGAGGGCTGTACGGGAGAGCCACCAGAGGGACGTGGCAGGAAAGGGGCGATGACGACAGGTGCGCGTGTAGTGTTCGTGGCGCTTGCAGTGGTTGATGTTCGACACTGGGCGCGGCCCCGATCCTGCTGGGTCTCACTGGGTTTAGGCGTTGTCGCTGTCGGACTCAGCTACCATGGACGCGGCCATCTCCCAAACAACTTAGTAAGTACTATATCTAACGACGACACAGCGTTTCCTGAATTGCGCTCTTTATAAAGAGGCACTGAAAGCACTCTATAACGAAGCACTCTAAAGAAGCATTGTATAAAGAAGTACGGTTATAATGAATAGTGTAGTTCTTGTGTAGGTCCTGGTGTAGGTCTATATCTTGCGCTTAATACAGCTCCATTACCTTGAAACCCGATGAAGTGCGTAGAACGGGCAACCCAGCGATTTCATTGAGAATCGCGTGCCTGCCGAGGTGGTGGCGTGCTCCTAACATGGCCCTTGTATCAGCCGGTGCTCCGGAGTGCCGTTCCGCGATTTTAGGAAATTTATCGCAATTATTTCTGGGTTATTTTGTAGTCTATAATGATGTTACGAGGCATGCTGCATGAGCCCTCCGTGACAGACGAAGAGGCGAAGAAGCTGGCGTGCCGCGCGAGATTCTGGCAGCTAATCGGTGGCAGCTGTTCGGCACTTGAAAATATTGGAAATACAATCGATTCTGTCTTTCTTGCGTATTCGTGATCCCCGTGACAATATTTTAGACCTGGTTAGTTTATATTACACTGGTTTTGAGTACTTTTAGTCATGTTTTAGGCCTGTATTGACTGTATCGGCCACTGCATGACCATGCGACGTGAAACATGGATGGACGACAAGCCGGGCTCCTAATGTGCTATGCACTCAAATCTCGTTACATTTCGACATTGATGAACTTTAATTTGTGGACAGTGACAATTAGTAACCAAAATATACAGCAAAATTGTACATCTGCGCAGGCATACAGTTCACCTTTTTACTACTACGTAATTCAGGCATTAAGCATTTGGCGTGTACTTATATTCAGAATCCTCCAGAAAGCCTGTTTTGAATACTGATGAAGTTAACAGTTTCTCCGCACTGCTGATTGACATGGTATTTGACAGCGAAGCAGCAGTACTCACCTAGCAGTGGTGTAGGACACCTATTTTCGCCTAAATATTGTGTTAAACCCATATAATATGATACTATTGTATATTCCAAAATAGAATACTGTTACAACATTGGAATAAACCTCGTCAGTAGTGTCTTAATTTCTTCTTGTCTATATAAAAGAAAGCACAGCAAGGTTGATCACAACAAAACTTTATTATAAATTCAGCAAGATACCAAGCACAATGTTCATTGTCCTTTAAGAATTGCATTCTGAGGCTGCTTTCACACAAGGAGGGTTTTCCTCATAATAAACTTTTTTTTACTAATATCGCACCGATGCAACGCATCATGTTTCTAGCGTTTAGACAACCAATTATAGCAAGCTTTTTTTAATATTGATAATACTCGTAGTATTCGCAGCAGAATGAAAATCTGACGGCGCTGTGACATTAGGCAACACTGGCGAAGATGATGGTAACAAGGATCTCCATGGGCAGAAATTCGCTTTACGAAGTTCTGCATTTTTTAAATTGTGACGTCAAGAAGCCGTGTTTTGTCGAACGCAAGACAGTCCTTTCTGTGGAGTACCACATTTTTGATGGCGCAGAGGAAAGTTTGAAGATAAAATAGAAGTAGTTGTAATGCCTTTGTACGCGTCTGGCGTGAACTCGACACACAGGAAAACGCACTTCGGCTACGAAGTTTCACTGGGCCTGTGATCTATGATAGGCAATGCTCCTGCGCAGCTGGCTTCTCAGCGAAACGAAAAATCAACCGTTTCAGTCACTGCTAAGTTAAGTGCTGCTGATGCGTTGCCAAAGACCGTTTATCAGTATTGCTGAGAAACTGATGACTTTGGCAGTATCGGATAGTGGTTTTATGGATGGGTGGCCCAATGCACTCTGTAGCAGCAGGGCGTGGGTGCGATTCCCGGCCACGGCGGCTACATTTTAAAATGCAAGGAACACTCGCGCACTGAAATTGAGGCGCACTTAACCGAATATTGCATGGATTATGAAAAAGTCATTTGAAAAATTATTTTCTGGACTTTTATCATAAAATACACGAAGAAGAAGATATGCGAATATTTTCATATTTATAGTGACAGTGTCAGTGAAGACAAAGGTTTGTGCCAAATATGGCACACCATGCAGATGGGTGAGCGATATTGCTGCCATGGCTGAAAAACAATATCTCGCAGATTATGGTATTTTGAGTGTGAGGAAAATAGTTGTTTTCTGTGATCAGGTAAATTGAACATTTCACTTAGCGCACCTGATCTCGGATATCTATGCACAACATGGCCGCACACACGTTTGCCTGTTGGCATGTTGCCACCTTGCTATACTTTTCTGCGCGAATTACCAACCACTGATTGCAGTTTGCAGCGCCAGTTGCCGAGGAAATCGAAAAAGCTAAGCATACATTTGAACTGGCTGGACCTCACATAATTTTTTATGTAACCACGCCAATACTGTAACGAAATTTGCCACGTACTCTTGCTGGCACGTCAAACTTTCATGAAGGATCGAACAGCGACCACTACAAGCCAAATCCTGCACAACAGAGTTGTGCTGCATGATCTCAGAGGCCGTGCTTTATTTATATTTTTATTCTGCAGCGTGTGCATTGTGTATTGTGTGCATTATATTTGTGGTATCTCAACATAGATGGCAGCATATTGCACATTTCGTCACTGAAATGCGTAATGTGCCCAATATAGCACATATTGATTTTCTGCTGTATACTGTAATAAAAATAGGAAATTGTGAAAAGTGATAACGAGCATGAATTTTTGAGGTCACGAGATATGCCAAAGTAATTTTTTCATGCTTCAGCAGTGAAAAAAAGGCTACCTTTCGCTACCCTGTACGAAGTGTAGCGAAGGCGAGAAAAAAAAACCAATTGCACGTCTTGAACAAGGGGTGGTTAAGGGCCCTTTAAAGTAAATATTCCCCATTTGAGGCAGTTTATGCGATCAATGGTGCAATTTGCAGCAAAAGGATAGAATTAAATTATGTACTTAGTTTTTCAGGACGTAAGCATTTAGTAGAGGGATTTCGTTCTGTAAAGGCGTCTGTTTGATTACTATTGCTAACCTAGATATGTCCATATGTATGTATGAGTTATAGACATACCCCTGTTGAACCAAGTTGAGTGTTTTTGTCAGGTTCGGAATCAGTTCTCTCAAGAAGTAGTTCGAAACCTGCGTGCAATACACCAGTTAGTATCACTTCAACACATTAAGAAAATTGAATGTGCGCCATAATACAACGAAATATCTTGTTAACTGCTGCTGGTAATATGTGATAAGAAAAACTTACAGGCTTCCTTATATATTCGCCTAGGACGATTTTAATGGGAAAGCCAAGTTCTTTTTTCTCTTCTAAGTCTGTTTTGATCATCCCATGCCTCCCTCCTAAAGGTTTTGTCCCCTCACCTGGCATTGCATTAACCCTGCGATAGGCCGACCTTTGACTAAGCGATGATGTCATGTGATGACATCTTCATGTCTCCTCACGTTATGTGACATCACAATGGCGTCATGACGAAGTCATTTTGACGTCATCGGCACGTGATGTCATGAATGTTTATTATTCGTTCTATCTCTTGTGTTAAAGGCGACGCCAACGATCAGTTCTCGCGTTTAATGAGACATACAGGTTTTCGCGCTAATAACTGAAGGCACCTCATGATACCTGTCACACATTGAGAGTCTAGAATATTAGTTGCTCTTATAAGGTATACCATCTCCCGGCAATATCATGATAGATAGATTGATGCAATGTGTAGTGTACCGATGTTTCGCATGCAACCGCACTGAACACACTACGGAACGTCACAGCGCTGGATGGAATCAATGTCCACTCCTACATCCCATTGGGGTCCAACCTCGTCACCGGCGTCATCTATGACCTTGACGCTGCGATTCCCGGCTCCAACTTGTGTGGCCTGGTCAAACCAGCTAACGCAGCTACCATCATCGCCAAGGTTGCTCGTTTGGGGTACCTCACGTTGCGTGAAAATAGAAAGGCAGCTTTCTACCTACCGATGCAAAGGTGGGCCACTTTCGACATTCTGTAAGACCTTTTGTGCCGAAACCACTGCAATGTCACAACTACATAAAACTTGGTCACGTGAGAACCATATGCGAAAATTGGCGAGTATGTTCTCACTGCGCTGAAGCCCGTTGCGCTGACAATTGTATAGCGAACGGCCGAAGCGTTCAAATTGTAAAGGAGCCCACGAAGCTTCCTCAGAAGAGTGCCTAAAAATGAAGAAAGAAATTGCTGTATTGAAACAAATGGCAAGGAACCATACATCACATCACGGGGCTGCCCAAACCATCACAAAGTGGCGACATCGGAGCCAAACTTCATCGAAGAAAACCAATGACTCTGCATCTACAGCGCCCCTTGAACGCCCTGCTTCACTGACTCCCTTGTTACTTGGACCCTTCACGGCAGGTACAAATTCCACTTGGCCTACACTGCCAAAGCCGCAGTCGCTAGGATGGGTGACCGCCGGCGTAAACGACAACGCCAAGGAAGGCATGGACACATCTGACGCAGCTTGGCCTTCGTTGCCGAAGTCGCAACGACATCCAGAGTTACAGTGCGCATCAGCAATTGTGAACACTGCATCAACGACTGACCAGTTGCCTGAAGACAAAGCAATAGTCGTAGTTTTTCGGTCACTCTTATACACGCTTCTCATGTTCTATAGCTGTTTTAAGCGCACTCCAACGAAGACAAAAGACGAGAAAGGAACACAAGACAAGCGCAAGAAAAGATGTGCAGGATGAAACGGGGCCCGAACCTGGGTCCGATCCGCACGAGTCAGTATTCTACCACTGAGCCATCTCTGTGCTCGAAGCTCATGCGCAGAAAAACCCTGTACAAGCGTTATGTCGGAAAGGAACCGCGTTAACATGCAAAATATAACACGGTAGACGAGTAAAACAGCAACCAGGCGTCACAGAATGCGAATTGTGTAAACAGACGTCACACAATATGAATTGCATTACGACGGGGTCGTTGAATGCTTCCAACCTATTACAAAGGGCTCAGTCATAATTATTCGTCGTCATCAGCCACCGAATCAATTAATGGAGTAGTGGGTACCTTGCAAGCGTATTTGTATTAGTAGCCCCAAGGTAGTTTGCAACGGGTTTTCGAAATAATAATATCTGGGGTTTAACGTCCCAAAACCACGATATGATTATGAGAGGCGCAGTAGAGGAGGGCTCCGGAAATTTCGGCCATCTGGTGTTATTTAACGTGCTCTTACATCGCACAGTACTCGGGCCTCTACCATTTCGCCTCCATCGAAATGCAACCGCCGCGGCCGGGATCGAACCCGCGACCTTCGGGTCAGCAGCCGAGCACCCTAACCGCTATACCACCGCGGCGGACGGGTTTTCGAAATGGTGCTCTCCCATCTTTCGCTGTGACTGTGCTGCGCGTTCCGCGCAGGCCTGGTGTTTTTTTCCTATTTCGTGCGACAGCGGTTACGGACACCGGTGGTGGCGGTCAACTATGGCACCCTTGTTGTGATCTTATAACAGCTTTCGCTGCAAAAGCTCACAGCCGAAGCACTTCACACAGATGGTTAACCAGCGAAGCTTAAAGGTGAGGCCCTGGTGTTA
Organism: Rhipicephalus appendiculatus; assembly: GCA_030522465.1. Classification (NCBI taxonomy): domain Eukaryota; kingdom Metazoa; phylum Arthropoda; class Arachnida; order Ixodida; family Ixodidae; genus Rhipicephalus; species Rhipicephalus appendiculatus. The sequence goes on along the minus strand of JALIZH010025895.1, from coordinate 4,043 downwards.
ACCAATGGGTTAATCCGGCGCTCTATTGAAGCCTTTCTCAATTGTTAGTATTGTTTGAAAGGCGAAATCCGCCGGTCTTTGAGGATGTTGACGATGACATAGAAGAACTTGTTGACGTGTATCGCACACGCCACAGGTTAATTGTTCCAAAAGTTCGACACGTTCGAGGAACGCCACCTCCTGCAGAAACCGACGTTGCGTGTCGTGGCCGCGTACCCTGATGCGCTGCAGCAGCTCAATTAAGCGGTCCCAGTAAAATGCTGAGGCAGAAAAAGAAATGCTGTTGCCTGGCTGAGTTGCCTTTCATTACGAACACCTCCTTCTTGCGTTCCTGCGGGCAATGGACCGTGCTTGGATCTCCACGCAGGAACGCCATGTCTCCGTCAAGCGCATTTCTCACGAAGTCACGGCTCTTTAAGTTGTTGGCGAGTGATGCAAGGTACTGGTAATATCGTTGGCTCGGAATGTGACGCTCTTTTCGATGATGTTGAACCGGATCGCTTTTATGGCCATTTACAAGATGTGAGCCGGTTCCCGCGTTGACGGTCCGAGCATCCTATCTCATTGGTTGCTTTGAAGAACTGCGTGGCGTGTGGACTTGTGATTTTCCGCAAATGACCAAAGTATATCTGCGGAAAGAACTTCTCGGCGTGTTCGTCATAGAATAGTGACAGGGGAATCTGCCCTTCTCCGGGAGCGATGGCTAGGTGATGCGTGCCGTCGACCACACGAGTTGTGTTCACGGGTGCGTCGTCGAACACCCCCGCGTGGCTCACTGCGTGCTTGACAGACGTGCACTGAACGGAATTGTGGCAGCCGAAGTGCCGCAACCGAAACGTCGCACCCGTCGAAAGCAGACGTTGGACCCGGTGAACGCATTCGCGCCATTGAAGCTGCTCTGCCCGCATCGCCGCTTTCTCGCTGGCTTCTACAAGCATCCGCCCGCCATGGCACGCACACTCTAAAAAAATATCGAGTAAAAACGGTGCCATTTTGTCCCACAACAACAATCATCATCTGGCTTGCATGCGCTGCCTTTCTTGAAAATTCGGTGCTGGCCACTTTGCTATCAAGAGTGACAAGTCACGCTAATAGCGTCTGTGCCTTTTGTGACCTCAAAGTGCCGGGCACGTGGCGATAGTGCAAGGAAAGGAACACAAGATTGATGCGGATTATGGTTGTGGAAGAAAAAAACGGCCTTTTTGCTCGATCTTTTCTTAGAGCGCATGATTGGTTACGATGGAGAGAACGACATCACGGACGGCGCAGCATGTGGCGCACGCGTTTGGTACGACGTAGAGAACGACGTCACTGACGGCGCAGCCAATGGAGAAGTTTCTAGTAGCATGAGGACAGACGGGCTTTTGTTTGGCCTAGCCATACACAGCTTTCGCTGTAAAATCCGCCGCTTGCGCACGATAGTTAAAGATTTGGGTGTCTGTACTAGTGCTAGGTATATAAGCATGCCAATAAAATCACTGTAACGGAACGATGTTTTATTCAAGCGATCACCAATGTTGAGCATTGCGGTTGAAAAACTTTGTTTGAACTTAATTATGGGGTTGTGGGCGTCTTGTGAGAATTGACGTTGGGTAGTGGTGGCAAGGACTAGGGAACAAGAAAGGCACGCATTAGACGCCATACGCTGCTGGGGTCCTTGTCGTTACCAGCGTTAACCACCATTAGTGAAGATGAACTGACATGCCTACATCGCTTGCTTGGCTGCCTTGTGAGATACCGCATCGTGTTGCAGGTCTTTAGTGCTGCTGAGCGCTGAAGCGTCTGAACATTAATTTTTGAATAACCACTTCATCCGCGAATCACGACCCACTCTCGGTAAATGAGCAAAATTGGCACCCTATACGTCTGAGAAGGTCCATAGCCAGAAGGGGAGCGAGGCTAGAGTTACGCCCCCCTTTATTCCAGAAATTTTGATAGATGGGATGTTTCACTGAAAATAAATAATAAAAATTGGTGTTTTAAAAATAGTCCAGGCCTCCAGCATGTACTTCCCGCTCCCCCGATAAACATTCCTGGCTACGGGTCTGCTTTTAATGCATTACATAGTAAATTCCAGAAAAAATGATGTATTACACTGCTTTGTACAAGTTTCTGTACTTAATTTTAAATATTGTGTCTTTAAATAAATTTTTTATTGTGCAGTCCGCCACGTTTCATTTTTGCATAAAAACAATCGAAGCGCAATCTTTAAGTGCTCGCGCTATTTGTTATTTATTGTATTTCTTTAGAGCAAAGAAAAAATAACACTTTTTACTGTGGTCGACCACCGAATTTCTACCGAGACGTTGTACTTCGTAGTGCCTTCATTAAAGTGGTGAGCTACAGTCATACACATTACACTGAGGTTAACGAAAGACACTGATTATGCAGAAGGTTGAATTCATCCTATGCGCAATAAATGTTGCTCTTTCTTGGCCATCATTCCAAACTGGCAAAGATAAGTCACGTCGACATATGTAGACGTTGTGCCTCAAGGGCATAATTTACAAAGTAGGAACTTTGAGTGTGAACAGCTTCAAGAAAACGTAGAAAATACACACGCCCACTTTAACAAAACGAAGACAAGCAAGTGCGCATGCGTACCTGTTGTGAGGCCGATGACGATGCCAGCGGCAATGCTGCAGCGCAGAAGAAATTTAAGGATGCTTTGTTGGTGTCTCATTCTGCTCTCTGTAAAAATTTGATGTTTTTCAGGAATATGTTTGTCACTGTTACCAGCAAGTTTGACGTTTGGAATTTTCTTCTAGAATTGTCACTAACGCTATCTTATGTTTCATTAGGCTGAATATATTGAATATTTTGTAATTACGAAACAATAAAGTGAGACTTCTCGCACCGTCTGTTGTGTGGCGGAAGAAACTGACGCATTAGAAACCAATCGTCTAACTCCAAAGACCGCCAAAAAATCATAAAATTACAGCATTTGTGAAAAATTGACATTAAAAAAACTGTACAATCGGGAACATTGGGTTACGTGCTTTGAAGCCACGGCAGATTAGCTGAGTACACAAAGTAAACTATTTATTTAGAGCAGTTACGCCGTTCCTGACAATGGAGACTTGGTAGGTACTTACTAACAAAATGGTCTTAAGCAAGCGTTTAAGTGACGCGGAAGGTGCTGCATGTGATGAAGATGAAAAGAAAATTGCATTCATAGATAAGAAATGGAATGCAAACTATTCAGACGCATAGGACCCCACAGAAATCATAGCCGCTGACGTCTGATGTCACCTCAAGGTTGTTCAAGCAAACTGAATCATCTTCATTATATCTACATGCTGTGCACAATAGTCATCTGGGATGTTTTTTTTAGGGGCGAATTGCCTTAGGGTCTCGGCTTGTCGGCGTGTCATGTCGTCGTCACGGTCTGTCATGAACGGGTATGCGCCACCGAAATTGGGTAAATCCCAATATCGGTCTATACCGGTTCATACCTGTCCATACCGGTCCATACCACTGGTCCATACTATGCATATTACGAGTTAAACGTTCGTCGTTACAGCCTAAAACATTATGTTTGGCTTAGAATGGGTGTCAGAATGTCCGATGAAATTTGCCAAGGTGCTCAAGTTTCTTGCGTAAAATCAGAGACACAAACGTCGATCTCTAGGTAAAGTCCCTATTTAAAACGCCACTTCTTGAAACATATCAGCAAAGGAACGGTGCTTTACTCGCCACCGGTCTACTAAAAATGGAGAAGGCAGCAGTTAGTTCAGCAAATAGCTGACGACGTTACTGGAGCTGAAATACACTTCCCTACATGCCATAGGGAACTGAAACCTGAAAAGGGAAGAAGCAGAATAAGCTCCTTAGGGTAAGTCGCATTCCGAGGCAGTTTTCCGCCGACATCAGTGGCGCTGAAACACCCTTCTCTACATGCCCGGTTTCAGGCTTGGCCCCGCTAGTGCCTCAACAAAGAAATCTCTTTCAAAACGATGTGGCGAATCACCTTGGTCATGCCCATATTCTTCTTCTTCTGTCTCTCATTGCACCCAATAGCAGCAATTTTGATTGTGGAAACA